>OU343056.1:35837942-36145718 GCA_910593695.2 Ocypus olens
TTTCAACATACGTCTTATTTGATAATCTGAAGAACTGAAAAGCTTTTGGTAAAATTTCGTACACCGGAAGTGGGTGTTTACCTTAACTGTTTTTTGTTTTTTGCCAATATTATCTTAAATATGAAAAATATCACAAAAACATTTAAACATACATTGAAGACAACAAAGAAATTAACATCTTTTGCTTGAAAATATTTTTCATAAAATCATTGCTATTCGAGAAAAAAATTTATTAATTTTTTTAAACTTTTGGTTTATAATTATGAAACGATGATAGTTACAGCAAATTTGTGTGAATAATAATTGTAGAGAATAGCAAAATGAACAACTTCTAAAGAATAAGTTTTTTTCGAAATCTCGTTATTTTTTGAGTAAACCGAGTTTTTGAATTTGAAGTATATTTTTTCCGTTTCATAATTTTGACGTTTTAAACGTCAGTTTCATCCAAGTTTACGCAACGCTCGATGTACATTTAAAATTTGATTTCAATTGAAAATGAACCATGAAAACGTAAATATAAATGATACCATCAAGTCGGAGAAAGTAACATGATGGCCACATCACCATTTTTCAATTTAAAATTGTAATTCATGGAAATACGGCCGACGTCATGTTTTGACACACACACACACACACACATACACACACACTCACATGCGTGCGAAGTTCGAATACGCAAGCGTCCAAATGCAACAACTTCTTTTCGTGATTACAGCGCCATCTATCACTCTGACGAAAAAGTTAGCTGAGTGAATTCTTCTCATTTTTTAACAAGGACTCTGATTCTGTAATAAAAAGTAGGGGTTTCCATTTAAAAAAACCAAGTTGACCTCGATTTAGCGACAACAGCGCCATCTATGAAAAAAACAAAATTATGTTATTATGACCCCTTACAATACAATCATTTTTTGTATGGGTCATTTTTTTTTTAAGTTTCTTGTTTCGAAGATATTTCCTGAAAACACATTAAATGGTCCACCCGGTATCTTTATTAGAAACATTTTCATCAAATACACCGCATGACATAAATATATACAGGGTGTTCGGTTTCATAACTGTTAAATGAAAAGTCAAAATTAAAAAAATAAGCATGCCTCTAAATTCTGCGAAAAAGACCGCACAAATAGATGTTCAACTGTTTTTTTGTATATCTTATAGTTATTGAAAAAAAGATGTATTTTAAAATAGCCAAAAATTTAAAGATACCTGAATTTTTCCAAACTAATCAAGTTAGCCATGATGTGTTTATGATATTGTTGGTATTTCAGAAAAACAGATCCTAACGCATACATCAGATTTTTTCTAACTTTTAAGGTTACCGAGATAGTTTATAAAAACATCTAATATCGGCCACCCGGTACACGAACCGGCATGTCCAAATTTTAATAAATAGGCTAAAGAAATGCAATCACGGTCATTGCACTGATCTTTATTACTTTTAATTAATGTTATTTATGTTAAAAACTGGTTTTGTTTATTATTGGTGTTAAAATGATAATAAAATTCATTATAAAATATAAATGAATATATTATTTCTTATTTGTAATTTTATTCATTCATTTTTATCCACTTCGCCTACTAGAATTAATCAACAGTAAGTTTGGCCCCTGGGTACGATAATGTTGGGCACTGCAGGATGATATAATTTCATTTTAAAGTTGGATATCTGGTGTTACTTTGATAGCGAAATGAATGTAAAATGTAAATTGTGTAACAATATTCCTCATGGTATTTGTCCGGAAAGTGGTTGCTAGAATAGATAATTTACCTTATAGTCTGCAACCAAGACTTTTGTGTAGTCTTATATAGACACAAATCACAGATTTTATCTTAAATTATATCAGAAGTAATTAAGTTTTTATTTAGATTTGACACTAAAATTGGAATATCTACCTGAATTCTAATTAGAATAAGACATTGGACTATTTAGATAGGCCAAAGATTTAATTTGTAATTAGCCATTTGTGGATATCATCTGTTTTATCAAGCCTTAGATATTTAACTTTTACATGGTGCTGTTTTATGTAACAGAAGTTCTGTAGCTGATTCAGTGGAATTTTTAAGAACATTAACCATGCTATTTCAACAAAAGGTAGTGCAGCAGCATTTTTATTTATTTTTTTACATTTCGCACCGGTATGTATACATGTTTATAGAGTTCTAAACCAATCTTAGAAAAAAAAAACTTTTCCATGTGGCTGATTTGTCCCTAGATGGAGCTTGAAACATATACATTTTTGTGATTACAAGCATTTGCGCCAGTGACGGTTCGCTAGTACGGCCGAGGAACAAGAGGTGGTAATACGGATGGGTGCGGTCACGCAGCCAGCCGTCTCTGTAACCGACCCTACCTATCTGTATTACCACCTCTTGTTCCTCGGCCGTACCAGAAAAAAACTCGCGAACCGTCACTGATTTGCGCAAACTGGTATAACTTTCTTTCCAAATGAGCAAATTAAAAAATGTCGACTTATCTATTTACTCAGATTAAAGTGCTGATTGTTTTGGTTCAACTTTGTTTCATCATTGGATATATTTTTTGAAATTTAATGGCAGTCAAAGTTTAGCATTTATTTTTGCACTTTTCCATTTTTCGACCCTGTTTTGCCTTGAGAAGGGGACAATGAACTCGAACCAAATTTAGTTTGCATGTACTAAAATAACAATAGATTTTATCTGGCAATGAGGCAAAAAACTGGAGTGTTTTTAAACCCTTTTGAATGTTTTTCACTGGAGAAAATGGGCGGTTTCAACAAAACCCGTATTTTTATAAAGCTCTATCTTCAGTGGGGTACGCAGTACAAATCTGAAATTTTTGTTCAAGCTCCATCTGGGGACATATCTGCCACACGGCAAGATTTTTTTTTCAAAAAATTTTTTTGACCTCGGTAAACATACCTATGTACAGTGGCGGCTCGTGGAACATGTTGATGGTAGAGCCACTTTTACAATTTATTAGATCGGATGATACTGGCGTTTGAAACGTCAAAATTATGAAAAAAATGACAAATTATACAAATTAAATACCGGCAAAAAAAGTCAAAAATTTGCACATAAAAATCAATCACACATGTTAAAAATCTAAAGTATAGACCAGTGGTTCCCAAACTTTTTTGTCCTACCGCCCCCTTTCTAGAAAAAATATTACTTAGCGCCCACTGGAATTTTTTTATTTTATTTTAAAAGCAATTAATCGGATCACCAAGATTGACTATTTGCAATTGTTTTTTTTTTTTAATAAATTGGTTACCGCACTGAACCCACGTTTCACTAAATCTTCTCTTCTTTCTTTTATATTATCATTGCACCTTACAGTTATTCATCGCCCCAAAATGCACCTGTGGCCATCAGCGCCCCCCTAAATCGCTGCATCATCCACTAGGGGGCGGTGGCGCCCACTTTGGGAATCACTGGTATAGACCAATAAAAAATACGCTTTTAATTAAAGCAAAAAACTAAAATATACGCCCAAAAGATCGAAAATTTAGACAAATTTCGAAAATTCGCGGTTAAAAAAATGCAGAAAATTTCAACAAAAAAAAAAAAAATTGGAACGAAGAAATGAAAAATACAGGCCATAGATCTAAAATATAGGCCAAAAAAATAAAAAATGCTGGCCTAAAAATAAAAAATTCAAGCCAAAAAATTGAGGATCAATTCAAGGAAAACGAAAATAATTCGCCATTTTCAGCCCCCAAAATAACTCTTTAGCTCAAAATAAGTTGCCGACCAGAAACTCGAAAACCTCAGTTCCTGGAAGACCCACAACAAAATTTGGTGGACAAATAGTGTGCAGAATGGTCTCAGTCTTGAAAAAAACAAAAAAAAAGTTTTGAAGAAAAATTAAATTTAATCGATTTTAGCCAAAAAGTAACCGAAAAGTAAAAAAAATCGCCTAAAAAATTAATAATTTAAGTTAAAAATCTAAAATCAAGGACAAGAAATCAAAAACCATCAAAAAAAACTTGAAAATATCGACAAAAAAATAAAAAAAGTCGCGTATAAAAATCATTTAGGTTAAAAAAAATCTAAAATATAGGATAAAAAATCAAAACTTCGACCAAAACTTCGATCCTAAAAATCAAAATTGCGGACCAAAAAATCGAAAATTTTAACAAACAAATCGAAAATTTAGAAAACAAAATAAGGCTAAAAGATTAAAAATTTAGACCAAAATATCAAAATCCGGACTTAAAGATAAAAAATGAAAACAAGAAGATTGAAAATTCAAGTACGAATATTGCCACTTTCAGCACTCAGGGTGATTAGCCCCAGAAAACATAGGAAAAACTCAAAATTTGCTCTGCAGCAAAGAAAATTTGCACTCAGCGATTTGAAAATTTAAAAAAATGTATTACTTGAAGGTTTCGTCATCAAAATTTGCTTTTTAGTGCAACCATTTTTGTTATGGTAAACTTGCAATTATTTTCTTTGTAAATTTGTAAAGACACATTATTCCGAATTAGTTGTCAAAATTTCAACCATCTGTAGCAATGTAGAATTGCCATGTGAATTTCTAAAAAATCCGCTTTTTTTGTTATCAAAATTTGCTTTTCTAGTGCAACCATTTTTGTTGTGGTAAACTTGTGATTATTTTTTGAAGAAATTTATAAAGGGACATTATTCAAAATTGGTCTGTCAAAATTTCAACCATCTGTCGAAAGAAATATGGAATTCTCAAGTGAATTTCTGAAAAATTTGCCTTTTTGGTGATCAAAATTTGCCTTTTTTGTTGTGGTTGGTAAACTTGCGATGATTTTCTTTGAAAATTTGTAAAGACGCATTATTCAGAATTAGTCAGTCAAAGTTTAAACCATCTGTTAAAATAAATGTGCAATCCCTACTTGTATTTTGAAAAATGCGCCTTTTTGGTCATCAAAATTTTCAATTTAGTGCAACCATTTTTGTTGTGGTAAACTTGCGATTTTTAACCATTTGTTGAAATTAATGTGGAAATTCCAAGCGGTGTTTTTTTTTAAATTTATTTATTTATTTTAACGGTACATCCATTTTACAAATAATAATTTGTTTCTAAAACTATATAACTTAAAAATAAACAGTCTTTGGAACAGGACAAACTAATTTGATAATAAAATCTTAATATTTTAACAATTAACAAAGCACACATTATAGAAGGAAATAATGATAATACTTAACTAATAAATTGAATATTTCAAACAATTACAGGTGTTGTTTAACATTTAAAAAGATTTTTTTAAGAATTATTTGAAAATTCTTGCTGAGCTTGAGTCTACAGGTAGTGCCATGGCTCCGTGGCTCTATATAACGAGCCACCCCTGCCTAGGTATAAATACCTGTGGGAAATATAAAAAAAACAACAAAAATGGTGCTGACTAAATTTACATTTAGTCGATTTACCTAATTAAAGTGGATAATATGGCATCGTATAAATAAGGTTAGAATTAGAATTTGATCGCATTGTTAATTTACAAGATTAGGCACATTATTTACAATACATATAAATACACAAAAATGTTGAGTATGCTATAGAAAGAAAAGTGAGTAATTGCAAAAGCAATATTCACAAAGTATGAAATAATATAATATACGAAACATTTATAAAAATACTGTGATTTTTGATATGCAATTTGTGAATTTTCATAAACAGTCTACTACTTTTCATTGTTCATTGCAACGTGGGCTGCTATGATTCAAGTGGATTTTTTTAGCAATTACTAAGCATTTTGGTGATGTCATAATTCTCCATATCTGGTTAAAGTATGTGAGATGAGTAATGTTGTCTGTTAGGATCACAATAACTAACGAAAATCTGTTCATATTTTTAATACTTTTGAATTACGTTTTTATAATTATTGTTAAGAATTTTATTATGTAATAAATAGATTAAATAATTAATTTCTTTCTTTATTAGTGTGAGAGTTATTTATTTTTTAGTGGCTTAAGGTTAGTTTCGTCTTAAACTAGATGTAAATTGAATTATAAATCAAATTTAAATGAATTTATGCAGAATGAGAATATCGGTGATTAATTATGGAAAACTTCAGATTACTCTTCGCTTTATGTATTTCTTAGGATTCCAAAAAAAGAATGCCTTTTCTATTCGGTGGCTTGCAAATGTAAAGTTGGTTTTTTACATCTCGAAGGATCTTATACAGATTGGTGGTGCGTACTAGGAACATAGGGCATGCACGACAGACATGCGTTTACACTGCGCCTTGATAAAATAAGTGCGCTGTCAGTGTAATCAGTTGTCAAATTTATTTTTGTTACAGTGAATACATATGAATTGATTAAGAAATGGAGGTTATTAAATGAATCTACAGTGGCAATTGAGTATTTTGGTACCCAATTATAATGACTGCATGGGTCATGTCATGACCAGTAAAAATAACGTTTGTGAGAAAATTTGGGTTATTGTTTGATTTCTCCATTACGTCTCCACATAATTGCATTCTCCTTATTTAATCGACCGGGTAGATTACTTGAGTTCTTGACACTTATAGGAACGATATCCGTTTTGCTTCAAAATCCTTAATACGGTAGTATGGTGTAAATTAACCTGTTCGGCAATCTTTCAGGAAGACTGGCACGAATTCTATTTTACAGCAGCACAATGTTTTGGGTTGAGGCCTTTTCTGTGGTTTTTGGGAGACAAACATCCTTTTTTCTAAAAATTCTGCACAATTCGATGTATTCAATGCAACAAAAATAAATATTCAATGCAACAAAAATAAATTTGACAACTAAATAAACTGACACTGCACTTCGTAAAACGAAATTATCAAGGTGCATAGTGTAAACGCATGACTGTCGTGCATGCCCTATGTTCCTAGTACGCAGTGATGTATTGGAGGGTGAACGTGGAGGAACGACGTTCCGGCACCTTTTTTCAGAATTGGAACGCGTTTGTGTTTGTTAATACATTGTACAGTAAGAATAAAAAAAAATAGAAAAGCTTGCAAGGAAAACAATAGTTTGCTTAAAATAAGATGATCTCCGAAAAACTTTCAGCAAGTTGCTTGTGGAAAGTCGCGGACTATTTTTTTGCTCTCACCATGCGTTCCCTTACTTCTTATTTTACCAATACACCACTGCTAGTACGCGCCACCAATCTGTATATTCTTTTAATCTGATCTTGAAATTACCACTAGATTGACCTATGTACTTTCCTTTGCAATTTTTGTACATAAAATTATAAATACCTGATCTGTCTAATTCATCTATACCTAATTAGACTTAAATCATTATGCAATAAACAAGGGTGATATTAACAAATAAAGTGCACTTTATTTCAAATTGGGTGTCAAATACTATTCTACAATTACAACCCTTTGCACTCGTACTTATATTTGACAGCACCGTGGTAAACGTATTGTGGCGACTATAGTTTGACAAACGAGTGCAAAGGGTTAAAATTGCTGAGTTACTTAACCCATTACTTCCCATTGTACTCAACCGAGTACAACAAACATTATGGGCTTTAGTGGCACTTAGTAACAATGTTATTTACTTTAAAGAATGTATCAGTGACATAAACTCTTCTGTATCGATGGTAGAACAGATATTTAGCAGTGATTGTATTTTATTTCAACAATATTAGTTTTAAAATGTATCTGAGAATTAGAAATTATTTTGAAAAAAAATGTGTCGTGTTTCCATCAATTTTCATTACGCTGTGCACTGTACAGAAACCGCTCTACAGTTGTCATTGATGAGAGCCAATAATTTATGCTTTTAGGTTCAAGCTTTTTTATGTGCAATAATTTCACTAGGCCTCAATGAATTAATTTAAAGATCGCTAAATTTGACTGCTCGTACAGTATTTTTACCCACGCCCTGTTTATGAGCAGTTTTTAAAATTCTGTTAATGATGCAGACTTGACCACAAAAAAAATACAGGATGTGTTACAAATGATTTGTTCGATTTAGACAAAATATTCAAATAGATAATTTCAAACATTCACGGTGGATTTCACAAATATTTATTTAAGCCAGGTTTTTCGTAAGCCGGTAGTATATTTTCAGCTGTGTAAACGTTCTTTATTTTCATTGTCACTGTCAGTCACTGAATACATTTTTGAATCGTTATTGTTTAAATTACAAATGGAGAAGAGGGTTTAAGGTAAAAAATACATCGACATAGAAAAGAATTTGTTAATAAACATTGTGATTGTGAAATTTACCATTTGAAAGATCATTTATACAGGCGAAATTATAATACCAGTGTTATGTCAATTTAAGTCAGAGTTATATTTATTACCACCTTTGTGAAATGCACGGTCAGAGTCTAAAGTATCATTTCATTTGGTAGAATTAATATATACAAATATCTTTATTAATAGTAATTTACATATTTTTAAGACACATTCACACATTTTGTTGTATCACAATTATTAATTGGTTATCGTCCAGAGGTCTTTCAGCCACTAGAACTAATATTTATTTCATATTACTATTCTTAAAAATAAGGGGTTTTGGCACGGGGGGGTCTTAGAGCACATCTTCTAACTCCCTGTAGACTAGTGGTTCCCAACCTGGGGGTAATTACCCCCAAAGGGGTAAAATGGGATTTTCTGAGGGGTAATGATTGATCATCACAAAACCAAATTTATACGCTGCTTAAGCCTCTCCACACTTTGACAGGCGTTTGAACGAGGTGGTTTAAAATTTGCGCCCATTTGATTAGGGCGACCGGCCGCTTGATGGGTTAGGCCGGCTCCACATTAGACACGTTACAAGCGAACGAGCCATAGCTTATATACAGGGCTTTTATTTTAATTCTGATTAATTCAATTTTAGAACTCAGTTTTATTTAATTGTAAAAATTATGTTATTAATAAAAATGTATTACACATTTGCTTGTAATTGTTTGTATTGATAACAATGTAAGGTCGGGGTAAAATCAGTTTTCCTAATGGGTCACAGGGGTAACGATATTGAAAAGGCTAGGATCCAGTGCTGTAGATGAATTGAGGTTATTGGATTTTGTCAATTGGTAAGCTAACAATCAATAAATACAAGGAAGGAAACATCCTTCCTTTTTTACAATTTTTTGGATCCAAAAGAGTTTCCAAATTTAAAACAATTTGCTTGTAAAAGTTTGATTTCTTAGCTTATATTTTAGATTTGTGGCCTGTACGAATTTTTTGGTCAGAAATTTCCGATTTGTTTGTTTTTTTTAATTATCGATTTTTATGCTTGAATTTTTGGACTAAGGCTCTGATTTTTTGCCCGTCATTTTGGATTTTTTAACCTGAATTATTGTTTTTATGGCCGGATTCTTTTACTGTTATCGATTTTCTGATGCGCAAATTATTTTTGGGCGGAAAATGGCAAATTATTTTTCTTTTGCTTGAATTCAATTGTTTGATCTGCATTTTTACTTTCTCCATTACGAAGTACGAGAAAGTATTGTGTTCGTGAAAAAAAATTCAATTTATTTTTTTACGGAAATATTCGTTTTGGGGTCCCTAGATGCCATTTCAACAATTTCTGGAATTTTTTTTTGTGTCTGTGTGTGTGTGCGCGCGCTGTATCTCAAAAACTAACAGAGCAATTGATATGAAACTTTGAACGTAAGTCTTATTTGATAATCCGAAGAACTGAAAAGCTTTTGGTAAAACTTCGTACACCGGAAGTGGGTGTTTACCTTAACCGTTTTTTGTTTTTTTTCCAATATCTTCTTAAATATGAAAAATATTACAAAAACATTTAGACAAATATTGAAGACAACAAATGAATGAACATCTTTTGTTTGAAAATATATTTCATAAAATCATTGTTTTTGGAGAAAAAAAATTATTAATTTTTTTTTCATTTCTGGTTTATAATTATGAAACGATACAGTAAATTTATGTTAATAATAATTGTAGAGAATGCCAAAGTTTTTTTCGAAATCGCTTTAGTTTTTGAGTGTACTGAGTTTTTGAATTTGCAAGATAATTTTTACATCTTTCATAATTTTGACGTTTTAAACGTTTCATCCGAGTTTACAAAACGTTCAATGTACGTTTAAAATATGATTTAAATTGAAAATAAACCATGAAAGCGTAAATATAAATCATACCATCAAGTCGGAGAAAGTAACATGATGGCCACATCACCATTTTTTATTTTTGGGCCTATATTTTAGATGTTTGGCCTGTATATTCGTTTTCTTCGTTCCAAAGTTGTTGGCCTAAATATTGTCTATTTTGGCTAAAATTTTCGATTTTCTTTCGTCTATATTTTAGTTTTTTACCTAGTTTATTAATTTGAATGAGTGCATTTTTGATTACTTTAGATTTTTTTCTCCTGTAATATAGATTTTGCAAACTGAATTTTTGATTCACACTTTCGGAAGGCTTAAAAAAAACACATTTTATGAACGCAAATTAATGAAAAAAACTGTACATTTTATAACGGACGTAGAAAAAGGTTATTTAATTTGATATTTTTCGTTTTAATGTAAATGTAGGAGTAGTTTTAAGACAAAAATTAATATACTTTGATATTTATCGAGAAAATATAGTCTGCGGAATTTATGTTTAAGGTATTACTTAGTTTTCAAATATTTGTCGGAATGTTTGATTCGATTTTTGATTTTTGCAGCCAGTTTAGTGTGCCAGGGTGCTCAAATTAATATTTAAGGTTTTTTCGAATTCAAAATTTTAACGGACATATCTGCTTTGAGGTCCTCCGAGATGATTCCGACCAGAAATGCATGTGTCTGTTGGTGTGTCTGTATCTCAAAAACTACTAAATATTTTCAAATAAAATTTTCAACATAAGTTCCATGTGACAATACAAAGAACTGAAAAGCTTTTGGTAAAATTTTATACACCCACAAGTGGGTAAACCTTAATCGGTTTTGTCTTCTTCTTTTAAAAAATGAATAAAAAAAATATTATAAATACTTTGAAACAAACATTGTAGAAAAAGTAATGAATGTTTACTATAAAAAAATATTCACACTAGACAAAAAGTGTGTTCTTTAATTTATAGGATGCTATAAAATATATAAAATTTACCTGTCTCTCTGTACGATAAAGGGTACCTATGGTCAGTGGCGGCTCGTGAACTTTTCGAGTGGTAGAGCCACTTATCACACAATATATATTTATAAATTCAAAGTATTATTGAAAAACAATGTGTCCTACATTTGTTAAGGAAACTACTATTTATAGTTACATTTGAATTGTTAGTAAAATATAAATGATTAGCTTTCAGAATTAAAAAAAATTGGTGATGTTACTTTCTCCGATTTGATGGTGTAGTTATTTATATTTACACTTTCATGGTTTATTTTCAATTTAAATCATATTTTAAATGTACTTTGGCGTTTTTCTAGGATCGAATGGTACTGACGTTTAAATTATGAAAGATGCAAATTTCAAATTCTAATAGTTAATTTACTCAGAAACCAAAGAGATTTCGAAAAAATCTTATTCTTTATAAGTGATCCATTACGGCATTCTCTACAATTATGATTAATATAAATTTCATATAACTATTATAGTTTCATAATTATAAACCAAAAATGATAAAAAACGTAATGAAAATTGTTGAAATGGCATCCAGGGACCTCAAAACGGATATTTCCGTAAAAAAAAAATTTGAAAAAAATTTCACGATCACAATACTTTCTCCACGACCACTATAAAATTTAAGCATTCTGAAATCAATTTTGATCATAGAACATACACATTCTCACTCTTGTTATGGAACAAAACACTCTGCGTTTATGCATTTTGCATGTAATTAATTCCATAACAAGTAATAGAATTCTGGTCATTTACAAAGAACCCAATTAACATTTAGGCCTGAATTTCACAACACTAATTATGGAATGAATAGCCCTATATGTAGAATAATGCGATTTTTCAATTTAATATCTAAGTATAATTTAGACTTATTTAGCAATTCGCTGAATAAATTTAAGAGGCAATGTAAACAAATAGTGTCTAGTAATAATATTTTAAATGTTTCCTATGTGCGTTAAATATTTTACTTTTAAGTTGTTACTGTAAAGCACTTTTTGTGCTCATTATGTATATTGTATAGGTATAGCCGTTAATAAAGTTTGATTTGATTTGATTTGATTTGAATATTCTCACACCGTTTCGAATAAAACAATTAGCCTTGGATATCACAATTGTCAAAATACTATAAACATAACCACAAACGTGATAATAAAACATGTTATTTGTGTTAATTATTTTATTAGTCTATTTTCTGGTCGAGGAGAAAGTATAGTCTGCTACTCGGTAAGAATGGAAATTCTGATGCTCGTGGTTCTGACTAAGCTTGAAACTACAGGTAGTGCCATGGCTCCTTAGCTCTACATAACGAGCCTCCCTGCCTACGGTAAAAATAGTCAAAATGCCCCTATCCCTAGATTTTTGAATTTACCACGTAAGAGGGTGTTTTAGGATATAAAAATAAGGTCATCTAGACCCGGAAAAAAATCCGAAAGTTTATAAATTGATTTTTAACTTACAAGACCCCTTTGCACTCGGTTTTTGACTTTTGCATCATTTTTATCCCGTAAAAATCTATTAAAATATGCATCAAGACATATTTATATCAAGTCACGACATCTTGAAAAATCGATTTTTCTACTTTTTAAGGGTTTTTTACAATTTTTTATAGAATCGTCCATATACACCGTGTCCAAGATAAGAATGCACAGCATGGGGATCTTGAAAACGGCAAAAGATACAGGGTGGCTTAAATTAGGAAAAAGTTGCACTATTCAGAGTATGTTTACATGCCGCAGAAATTCATGATTGTTTATCGTTTTCGAAATTTTCAAAAAATGCAATTTTTCGGATTTTAGATTTTTCCAATTTTTGTATTTATTTTAAAAGACAAAAAAAACTAATGGCACCTTTTTATTGTCACTTTTTAGGCTCTACAAAATGGCGTCTTCGAATTTTTTATCCGATGTTTCATCTCTGAGAAATCATCATCAACTTCATTTTTTATATGGCCACAAAAGTAGAAACACTAGAAGCATTTTTTATTACAAATTTAACGATGTATCACACATTATGCTTCTTGAGCCAAAAAAAACAGAAAAATAATTTTTTTCTACTCCTTGCCGTATATTGATTAATTCCCTAACAATTAACTGTACGGATATAAGCTATTTTTCGGT
Organism: Ocypus olens; assembly: GCA_910593695.2. Lineage (NCBI taxonomy): Eukaryota > Metazoa > Arthropoda > Insecta > Coleoptera > Staphylinidae > Ocypus > Ocypus olens. The sequence goes on from OU343056.1 coordinate 35,851,063, forward strand.
TTAGGTGTACGGATATAAATCTAGGTTACAGATAATAAACAAACATTGTTATGGAACGTTGCGGCGGAGGCAGCAGCGACGGGAGAACGTCACATCAAACATCAAATAATTAATTTACATTTTTATATAATCGGAAATCATCATGGAAAGTGAAAGTGATTCGAATAATTGTACCCCACCTGAAATTAGGAAATCTGCTCAAGATATCCAGCAGGGATTACTGTTATTGCAGTCGACTTCCATTCACCGTGTGGTTTTTACTTTTTGATATTAAACCACTTCAAAACTCTCTCACAATGTAAATGATTTTGATGTTTCAATTTAATTATTAATGACACTTTGCGGACTACTGGATAAAATTTTGAAAATGATAGTAAACAGTGAATAATCATTAATCACTGACAGTAGTGAATAATGATTAATCAGTGACAGTAATGAATAATGATTAATCACTGACAGTGGTGAATAATAATAGTATATTGTACAACGAGCATATAAAGATGGCTATTAATCACGAGAACGATGTTTGCGGAACGAGCCGTAGGCGAGTGGAGCAAATCGTTTGAGTGATTAATAGTCATTCTATGCAAGTTATACACTATACTTTGTTCACGAAAATTAAAATCAAAATTAAAATCAAAATTAAAAAAAAAACAAAAAGAAAATCAAAATTAAAATCGAAATTAAAGTTGTAGTTGCAATTATAATTGAAAAAAATTAAAATCAGCAAAATAGGGTAAACAAAATATTATCATAAATCGCGTTATGTGAATTCAAGCTCGAATTAGTGTGTTTAATAACACGCAAATGCGTGTGCGTATTTAATAAGCAAATGCGTGTTTAAGAAATTGAGTGTTAAATGTACCCCATTAATGCTGCCCGTTGAATTAAATAATGCGCACATTATAACATTTTCGTGAACAATAGTATATTGTACAACGAGCATATAATGATAGCTATTAATCACGAGAACGATGTTTGCGGAACGAGCCGTAGGCGAGTGGAGCAAATTGTTCAAGCGAATAATAGCCATTATATGTGTACTTTGTTCACGAAAATAAAAATCAAAATTAAAATAAAAAAAAAACAAAATCAAAATTAAAATCGAAATTAAACTTGTAATTACAATTGAAAAAAAATTAAAATCAAACTTAAAATCAGCATTAAACAGGATTTTAATTTTTTTTCAATTGTTGTGTGTAATTGTAATTACAACTAATTTTAATTTTGATTTTGATTTCGTTTGGTTTTTGATTTGAATTTCAATTTTAATTTTCGTGAACAAAGTATAGTGTACAACTCGCATATAATGGCTATTAATCACGAGAACGATGTTTGCGGAACGAGCCGTATGCTCGTTGTACAATATACTATTGTTCACGAAACTAAAAATAAAAATAAAAATTACAATCAAAATCAAAATTAAAATCAAAGTTAAAATCAGTATTAAACAGGGTAAACAAAATATTATCATAAATAGCGTTCTGTGAATCAAAGCGCAAATTAGCGTGTTTAATAACCATATTAAACACGCAAATATGTGTGCATGATTAATAACCATATTAAACACGCAAATGCGTGTGCATGTTTAATAACCATATTAAACACGCAAATGCTGCCCATGCAATTAAATAATGCATACAATATAACATTTTCATGAACAAAATTAATTAATTAAATTAAAAATCAATGTTTTGCAAAATGCCTACTTTTCACTATATTTATTTAATCATCCCGAAAACTCTTTGATGAATATTAATCAATCTTTCAGGAAATATTCTAAGCATACTTAGCTATAAAACAAACAAAAAAATAACAACAGGTTATCACTAATTTTTCAATGCAAAATCACTATTTTCCAAAATTTGACCATTTTCGGCTATATTTTCTCATTTTTTTCGTAAATCCCTTAATCAATTTGAATAAAGATTACAAGAATCATCCTATAGTGGATCCATTTCCAAGCGGCAGCGCGTGTAAACACAATCACGTGAACGGCGAGAATATTCGGGGTCGGACGCGCCGCGCCCGCCGTACCCTAGCGCGCCCACAAATATATTTCATTTTATTGCCCAAATAAAAACACTGCAGTGCACTGCAATGGGCACTATTTTATTTATTGTATACACATTAGAAACCAACATACAAACAAAATTTAGGCTACGGATAGGGGTTGTTTTGGCCTTCGGCATCCCGTTGCGGTTGACGGGGTGACCGAAAGGTTTCCAAACTTTGGTGATCTGCTTCAAATGGAACGCTTAATGATTTCCCAAAGTTTCATTGTTCTAACCCTTCCGGAAATATTGATTTTTAGGGGAAAAATGTTCAACGTTCAAAAACAACAATAATTCATATATTCATATCGCGGTTAATAACCGGGTGATTTTAAAAATTCAGTTGTTATTTACGTACACACAATAGTGCAATGATAATCCGTCGTTAGATTCGTGATTTAAAAAGAAATAAAAAAAAATATTGAAAAACGATTGAAAATATTTACCGGCAAAATAAATAAAACTTTAATTAATATTTAAAATTAAAAGGAGGGGTCGGACCAAAAAAAATTATTTGGATTTTCTGTTGGGCTCGAGAAGGGCTTTCCGGCGGTGTAATCAGATTTCCGATCGGACAAATAATGTTGTTCCCCGATGGTAAATTTCGATTCCCCCTTCCGTATACAACGTCATATCTCGAAAAGTAAAAATCGGATCGAAAAACTTTATGGGGATTAATTCGGTGACTGATTTGCCGTCGCCGGATTTTTAATTTTCGAAAAAAAAATCGAAATTCTTCAAAAACTTCCCGGAAATCAATCGAAAATCGGCCGTGGATAGTAAACGGTGCGCCCTACCAAAAACATAGCTCTTACCTTTTCGACGCAAAATGCAATTCTGAATACCGTGCCGTTTAAATTTCTCGAGTGTGATTAAAAATGGCTGCTCTACAATTCTTTTATTGAAATTGGGGGTGGTTTTCTTTGAATAACTCCTCGAGGGTTAGAGATATCAAAGAAACGTAAGATACATAAAATGTAGAGAGCAACTGGTTCTATAAAACTCTATGAAAATTGAAGTCATAATCGTAAGGGCAAGCGCACCCTTTTTTCCAGAAGCGTCCAAAATGTGATTTTTTAGAAAAACGCCCGAGGGGTTGCAACCGAAATGTTGACGGCAATTTCCGATAATAATCTTTATGTCCCAATGCATTGGGGATTTTTTGAGCCGTATCCCGGTTTTCTAGCTCAAAAATCCAGGGAGGAGATACCATTGGCGCAAACCTCTGCATCGCCAAAAATCAATTTTCAAAAATACACCCTGGGGTTGCTGGGTGATTTAGAAAATCGCGGATTTCACGGTCGCTAAGAGCCTTGGGCCTATCGGGAAAAAAATAAAATTTTAAATTTTCTTAAGAAATGCGGGGGTGGCAATCCTTAATTTGAAGGGCTGATTGCAGGGGATTGATATTTTAATAGTATTATTTTTGAATTTTTTGTGATTTTTAATGAAAATTTCAACTCGCTACCTATAGCCGTTCTCGAGATATTGTAAATTTGGCCTTACATATGTATATTTATTTATTCAAACGCACGGCAATCGACGACGGGCTCAAAATACCAACTGAATCCGGCCAGGAACACGCACGACGGAACGACCAATCGCAAGCGTCTATTGAAGTACGCACGTGGCTATCACGCAGTCGTGTTTGTTTATTTCCACTGCCACTTGGATATGGATGGGGTATAGACATATGTGGTTATAAAACAAAAGACAATTACAACACAGATTGTGGCTAGTTTTTTTTTTAAGTGTAATGTAAAATCGATGCTTCCCAAAAGACAAAATTTATGTAAGTTTCCCGAAAACGGTTCGATGAATTATAATAAAATTTTCAGATAACATTCTGGGTTTACGTAAAAAAAATAATAATAAAATCTTATAAGTAGTTTCAGTTTGTAGGAAAAGTAGGAAAATTTTTAATTCCTTTATTTTCCGTAAAAACGCCTTATAAAACAGTAATCGGTGATTTTTTAGTGAAATATAAAAGTTTTTCATAGTTTTGATGCCTGAAACGAAATGCTCCGAAAATTTTCAAATTTGATATCTCAGCGAATATTTATGTTACAAAGATGAAATAAAAACCAAAATGTCCGTTGCCTGTTGCTAAAAAATGTTTACATATATGAAAGAAAAATGGTAAAAACCCTTACTAAAGTTGAAAAATCGATTTTTCAAGATGCCGTGGCATGATATAAATATGACTTAATATATATTTTAGTAGATTTTTACTGGGTAAAAATGATGCGAATGTCAAAAACCGGGTACAAGGGGGTCCTGTAGGTTAAAAATCGATTTAAAAACTTTTGGAATTTTTTTAAAGGTCTAAATGACGTTTAATGGCCTTGGAAAAAATTGGTCAAATAGGTATTTGCGTGGACTATTTTCATGATTTTTTTATAGATTTTTTCATCAACTCGTTCGTCAAAGAAAAATGATAAAAAATAGTATATAGTGTATCAAGGGCCTAAAAACATTTCGGCATGAGTTACACTCGATATTTTTTCGCCTGCCTTAAGTGAAAACAGTGTTTCAGGAAATTTTATATCGCGCACCATTGAACTGTCACTGTCAGATTTTTGCATAGCCTACTCATATTCCGCGGAAGGTTGTCTAGATTATGCATATTATTTTTTCGGCCCTAGATACGCTAAATCGTAGTTTCGGCCCGATTTTTATGACCGAAATATATGGTTTCGGTAGAGGTAGGCGAAAAAAAACATTTTTAACCCTCAGAAAGGGCGGAGGTGTTTTTCGGCCCACTGACCATGGGAACCTTATTTTTGCACCCCAAAACATTCTTTTATTGGGTAAATTCAAAAATCTAGGTACCCTTTCAATTCGGAATATAAAATAAGGTCAAATATTTATGAACCAAGGATGTGCTTGGTTCGTAGTTATTGTTAAAAACAAATTGAACTTACGCCCGCCATTCATGGCAGAGACTCGTTGCCAGAAATGGTTCGATCCCTACCATAGGGACTAGGGACGACTAGATGGCCTAATAAAGGTGTGATACCTATGCGTTTGTCGCGATGGACGCAGGCGATGGTCGCGATTAGGGCTGTGCAAAATAATCGATTAATCGATAAATAATCGACAGTTCGATTAATTCTAAAAAATAATCGATTAATCGATCATTTGATTGATCGATTAATCGATAATTTGATTAATCGAGTAATCGATAAATTGATTAATCGATTAATCGATAAATTGATTAATCGATTAATCGATTATTTGATTAATCGATCATTTGATTATTTTAATACCCGCCCAATCTGTTATATTAACATTAAGCAATCATATCCACTTTATTCATTACATTTATTAAATTGGTAAGCTGTAAATATGTGGGTATAAATACTAATGGAAGCGTATTACAAGTTTTCGAGTTTCATCCGAGAAAAAAACGTCCGTTTATAAAGAAACCCATGATTCGGCCGCCGCCGCCGTAGACTTTAATGTTGCTTAATCGACAAAAAAGTAATAAGAACCATGTGTGAAATGTACACTTTGGTATGTCAATAGAGTTATAAATCATGTGAATATAAATAAATACACCGGTGTTTATACTTTCTGCGAAGAAAAGTCTGCACCAGCAATGCATATCAATGAAAAACAATTGTAGTCTATTGGTTAAATCTCATTTTTATGATGCCTAGCTTATATTAAAATACTGTGACAATTATTTATAATAATTTATTAATATGAATTAATATCTCCATATTAAGTGCGTGTTTCTAAATATTGTCTATTTTTATTGGAATAAAGATTATTATTATCAAAATTACAGAATTTTGACGCCAGTGTCCAGAGAATAATAAATTGATTCATTATTGTTAATGATTATTTTAATAATCTATCAATAGATTATTTATTTTTTAGATCCTTTGAATAATAGATGTATTTGAATTATCGGACTAAACGAACTTATAATAAGAAAAACAAAGAAAACTGGGAACATTATAAATATTTACATAAGACTAATACTAATGAGATCGTTGGCCTTTCATTTTGGCAATATTTTCAAAGGCGGGATCATCCGATAAAAGAGATATTTATAGACACTGATCTGATAGTTAAATAGTTATTAGTTAAAGAATTTCTTATTTTTAATTCTGGAATACTCGTCAGAAAATGAGGATTCCGCCAAATAAATCCAGCCAAAGCAAGACATTTGTCAAGATTGGGTATTTTTCTTAAGTGTATTTCCTAAAACAATTTTTGTATTTCAAATACAAATAAATTTGAAGTTTGATTATTTCCATTTCTATCAATTCTGATTTGCATCAACTATGGTAGAGATTTGTCTTACAATTCCTTCTATGTTGATATGTTATTGAAAAACATTTGAAGAAGATAGTGCAATATTTTCAATCTTACCAAAATCTTCAAATTTTCTATTGAATTTTTCTCTTCTCAGCAACTTTAATTTCAAGAATTTTGCTTGGGTTAAAGCAAATCATTGTTTGTTTGTCTGGATATATTTTTCAATGCTTGGGAAATGCTTGAATTTTGTATCCCTTAAATTCGCTTTGAACAGTATCATAAGTTGCTGATGAACACAATATGAACATTGCTGAGTATACGCAGAAGTCCTAATTTTAACTTCTGTCAAAGCCAAGACTATTTTAAACTGATTCCAAATCAATAATCAAAAAGCATTGCGACATTATTATATTACGTCTGTTACATTAATTTAAAATTGTGCGATAGTCTTCCGAATATCCCGCGTGCATTTTTACCATTGTAATCGGTTCTTGTCTTCGTCTCGTGCCTCGTGATTATGAACGCAAAACACTCGCAAAAATGTTATATGTGATAATGTCCTAATTCAGTCGAATTGATTACAGCTTCCAATTTACATTAATTAGATTGAAAAACAGTATTCACGAGGCTGTGCAAAACTTTGATGTTTTGATTATTACTCGAGAAATATTCAATTAATCGATTAATCGATAATTTGATTTTTCATTCATCGATTAATCGATAAATCGATAATTTTATTTTGATTAATCGATCATTTCGATTAATCGATTAATCGATCATTTCGATTATCGATTAATCGATCATTTCGATTATCGATTAATCGATAATTTCGATTATCGATTAATCGATCAATTCGATTAATCGATATAATCGATAATTAAAAATAATCAAAAATCGATTATTCATTTCCATAATCGAACACCCCTAGTCGCGATACACTGCTACAATAATATACTTATGGAGCTGATGCCTCTGGAGCGTCCAGGGACGCGCATCTACCAACCATCAATCGCGCGTCCGCTCTGCTTTGAGAGCAGCCGAGACCCGGACGCTAAGCGACGGACGCGTCATAGGAATCGCACCTTAAACCATTCATTTGTGATTAAAATAAAGTTAATTCTTCAATATAGTTTAATTGTAGATTTTCACGTAGTAACGGTCGCAACCAGCCTCTTAATTAGATCCACTGCACCCACAGAATTTCTATAATATTCTTCTTTCTCTGCGATTATCTATTAATAGATTTTTACGCTAATATGATTTATTTCTTTGCGGTTTCTTGCTGTCGTTTTTAGTCGCATACATTCCTTTAGCAAAGACATCTTGCTTCTTCCTATTATTCTTCTTCCCTTAATCTTGCCTTTGAGGATAAGCTGCAGAATATTATACTTTTCGATTTCGCATCAAAAGTTCCAGATAGGCAGTTCGCAGTTTTTTGAGACGTGGGATCTTCCAACCCCAAAATGTATGAAGGAGATAGATTTGCCGCGAACCTCTGCAAAACGTGTTCTTCGAAAATTCGTCACCAGGGGCGGGGACGTGAGAAAGAGACGGGAGTGGATGTTGAAGTAAGAGAGATGATCTAATCTATATTTGAAGCAGACAATTCGGCGAATTTCTAAAAATTCTGGCAAGTGCAGTAGTTACGCTCCTGCCTGGAGGATAAAATCGGTCAACGACGTCGAAATGCCTATAATCCTCCTCACTGAATAAATAAATATGTAGGCAGCCTTTGAGAAGCAAAACAACCTTGTGAACCCGAGAAAAGAAAAACAATTTCCCTCAATAATTGACATGATCAATAAGTGGAAAGCAAAGCAGAACTGATTGGAAAATTAGTTTTAATGATTTTTTTTTAACAACGCACGATCACAGTTCAAGGTCGGCTAATGAGCTTTCTAATTTTACACAGGTTTCTTGGTATCAGGATCAACAATCAGATCTAACAGGATTAACTTATTACTTAAAACAGTATCAATTTCATATTGTAAACTCCCACAAGCAAGCGTACGTAGTAATGCTGTTAATTGGTTAAATAATTTTTTAATCTCTTTATTTATTTTATCGGATGATTAAATTTGTTGAACTGAACCTAACTGGCAGTTGCAAAGACACGGGTTTATCATATAATTTTTTATAATTGAAATATAAGACTTGCTTACTATCAGTAATCAGTGTACTGAAAGATTGGCGAAAGAAGGATGGAGAACATGTTAGAAGGAACGGGTGGTGCATGGTGTAGAAAAATCGATTGTTGAAAGAAATAAGCTGTATGCAAAAACCGACGACGTTATTAAAGGAGAAGGTAGCGCGCTGGGGGGTTAAACCAGCAGTTGAGCTCGTGGATAAAAGTATCTACCGTATTATAAGGAGCTTCAGGTTTTTTGGGGCGTTACTTGACAAGTTTGGAAGAGGAAGATGCATAATGTGATGGCACGTTTTAATGCGCGTTCGGCTATTCAGAGCGGTGCTGGAGCGGAGTTGGAGCAGAGTGTATATCACGTGACACCAAGGAGTGAAGGGTGTCAATTGTAATACGCGAACGCTTTAGTACATATTACGACCGTGAACATTTTGAATTCCAAACAATTACTTAAAAAATGGATCGACAAGCAAGAACAATGGCTATAATTAACTTTGTAAATACGATGTTTTTTAATGATGATTCATCGGTTGATGAATTGGAATCAACAATTGAAAAGGTGTATAATTTTTCAGAGTACATTGTCACTATGATGGACGACAAACAGTTCGAAATGCATTTTCATTTAATTCCAAGTACGTTTGAAGACCTTTTAGCAAAATTTCATAAAGTGTACTAATACCAGAGTGTGGGATACCCAAGAATTAATTTGGAAAAAGAATTAATGGTAACATTAAGGTGCCTCAGCAATTTAGAAAGTTTTCGGTACGCAACAGCCTGTTAATTGTACGGAATACATATTTTACTGATAATTGGGTTTTAGTTCAGTAGCAGATATGTTTGGCATAAGCAAATACACATGTTGGGAAACATTATATCGAACATTCAAATTGTTGTTGGATGTAAATAAATAATGTTGGTTATCGCGTTATTATCTTTGCCGAAAATAACGTCGTGGGTTTGAGACGTAACTGACATATTTTTAGGTAGTTATCACAAGTAGTTATCACAATTTATAATTACGTTTTAAAATGCACGATGCATCAAACAAAAACAAACCATTTGCGCATGCCTGCACCGAGACACCCTCTTCCCGAGGTGGTGCTAAAGGAGTCAACTCTATTCACTCCGTCCGGTAATAAACGAACGCTATGGAGTAAGCTCCTTTAACTCCAAAAGCAATAGCCGAACGCCGAAGGTACATTAGGAGTTAAAAGAGTGAACGGAGTAACCTTCCCGAACGCACCTTTTGATGTAGGAATAAAGAAAGAGCAAGAAAGATGTGGATGGAAGAAAAGTACACTAGATGTGTTCTGTACAGCTGGTAGGGGCGAGTGAGAACATTTGATAGGTGACTGAAATAGTTAATTTACAGTAAGAGTGAGGAAGGCAAAGCTTTCGAAGCAATTCAAGTGAACGAAAGCGGCCTTACTCTCATCGAGTGCTGTATTTGGTTTTGTTCGATACCTCCTCAGAAAGTCTGTAACTTTGTATTCAAAATTTTGAATAAAAATAAATCACATGTTCGGGAAGATTTGTTGCTATGAAAAAAAAAAGTTCTGTAACGTCAATAAAACGGTTGTGTGCACATTGTGGAAATGGATGATGAAGAGTTATTTGTTCCTGATGATGTTCTGGAAGTTGCAAATGCCGCAAGGTACCAAATTTGCCTAGAAAAAAAAAAATTTACACAATGACAGATCATTATGCGTGAATGAAAACCAGTGAGTGAAAGACAGCCATAGAAAAGCGGCGAGCGAAAGTAAAATAAGCGAAAGAGGAACTTTCACTCACTGGTAGCTATGGATACAGACTCAGTTTCTGGCGAGGTATCGAACAATAGTTATTTACAGTAAGTGTGAGGAAGGTAAAGCTTTCGTTCACGCGAATTGTTACGATGCTCAAGTGAACGAAAGCGGCCTTACTCTCGAGTGCCGTATTATTTGGTTTTGGTCGATACCTCCGCAGAAAGTCTATAAGTTTGTATTCAAAATTTTAAATAAAAATAATTCACCCATTCAGAGATTTTTTGCCATGAAAAAACAAAATCAAAATAAACAAAGTTCTGTAATGTCAATAAAGTTGTTACGTGCAAATTGTGGAAATTGTGAAAATGGATGATGAAGAATTATATGTTCCTGAGGATGTTCCTGATGATGTCCTGGAAGTCGCAAATGCCACAAGGATCAAATGTTGCCTATGAAATCAAAATCACGTTCAGAAAGAATTGGAAAAATGTACACAATGACAGATCATTATGCGTGCATGAAAAGCAGTGAGTGAAAGACAGTGAACGAAAAAGTAAAATAAGCGAAAGAGAAATTTACGCTCACTGGTAGCTATGGATACGGACTGACTTTCTGGCGAGGTATCGAACAAAAGGTATGGAATGGCATGGACGAGAAAGTATTGTGATCGTGATTATGTTTTTAAATTTTTTTTTACGGAAATATCTGTTTTGGGTTCCTTGGATGCCATTTCAACAATTTCTGGAAAAAAAAAATGGTGATGTGGCCATCATGTTACTTTCTCCGACTTGATGGTATTATTTATATTTACGCTTCCACGGTTTATTTTCAATTTAAATCATATTTTAAGTGTGCATCGAACGTTTCGTAGACTCGGATAAAACTGACGTTTAAAACGTCAAAATTATGAAAGATCGAAAAATGTACTTCAAATTCAAAAACTCAGTTTACTCAAAAACTAAAGAGATTTCGAAAAAAACTTATTCTTCATAAATTGTTCATTTTGGCATTCTCTGTAATTATTATTAACATAAATTTGCTGTAACTGTTAGCGTTTCATAATTGTATACCAAAAATGAAAAAAATAATAATAAATTTTTTTCTCGAATAACAATGATTTTATGAAAAATGTTTTCAAACAAAATAATCGGATTTCTTTATTGTCTTCAATATTTGTTTAAATGTTTTTGTGATATTTTTCATATTATTTTTCATATTTAAGAAAATATTGGCAAAAAACAAAAAACAGTTAAGGTAAACACCCACTTCCGGTGTACGAAATTTTACCAAAAGCTTTTCAGTTCTTCGTATTATCAAATAAAACTTATGTTCAAAGTTTCATATTAATTGGTCTATTAGTTTTTGAGATACAGCGCGCACAGACACACACACACACACATACAGACACACACACACACACACACAGACACAATTATTTTTTTTTGCCAATATTTTCTTAAATATGAATAATATCACAAAAACATTTAAACAAATATTAAAGACAACAAATAAATGAACATCTTTTATTAGAAAATATTTTTCATAAAATCATTGTTATTCAAGAATTTTTTACTTTCTCCGTTACGAAGTACGAGAAAGTATTGTGCTCGTTTTGGGGTCCCTAGATGCCATTTCAACAATTTCTGGAAAAAAAATTGTGTCTGTGTGTGTGTGTGTGTGTGTGTGTATGTGTGTCTATCTGTGCGCGCTGTATCTCAAAAACTAATAGAGCAGTTGATATGAAACTTTGAACATCCGTCTTATTTGATAATCTGAAGAACTGAAAAGCTTTTCTTAAAATTTCGTACACCGGAAGTGGGCATTTACCTTAACCATTTTTTGTTTTTTGCCAATATTTTCTTAAATATGAAAAATATCACAAAAACATTTAAACAAACTTTGAAGACAACCAAGAAATGAACATCTTTTGCTTGAAAACATTTTTCATAAAATCATTTTTATTCGAGAAAAACATTATTATTTTTTAATTTTTGGTTTATAATTATAAAACGATAATAGTTACAGCAAATTTATGTTAATAATAATTGTAGAGAATGCTAAAATAAACAATTTATAAAGAATAAGTTTTTTTCGAAATCCCTTTAGTTTTTGAGTAAACTGAGTTTTTGAATTTGAAGTATAATTTTCCCATCTTTCATAATTTTGACGTTTTACACGTCAGTTTAGTCTGAGTTTATACAACGCTCGATGTATATTTAAAATATGATTTAAATTGAAAATAAACCATGAAAGCGTATATATATAAATGATACCATCAAGTCGGAGAAAGTAACATGATGGCCACATCACCATTTTTTTTTTCATTTTTGGTTTTTACAGCAAATTTGTGTTAATAATAATTGTAGAAAATGCCAAAATGAACAACTTATAAAGAATAAGTTTTTTTCGAAATCTCTTTAGTTTTTGAGTAAACTGAGTTTTTGAATTTTAAGTATAATTATTCTATCTTTCATAATTTTGACGTTTTAAACGTCAGGTTCATCCGAGTTTACACAACGCTCGATGTATATTTAAAATATGATTTCAATTGAAAATAAACCATGAAGTAACATGATGGCCACATCACTATTTTTTTATTTTGTTTTTATGAGAATTTAGTGCACAAGATGGCCAAATTTTGATGTTTCTGCGGGGAATGTCGGTAACTAGTAGATATCGAAAAAATCGGAGAGCGCATCCTTGATCTCTTTTTTCAAGACAAACAAAAATCGGCGATCGTCTTTTGTTTTCGTTAAAGCCAAAAACGTATTATTTTCCATTTTCGTATTTTATTATCTCAGTAGTTTGTTATTTTGTTAAGATTAGAGTTGCTTATTCTTTGGATTATTTTTTGAGAATTGAGTCTTACAAAATTTTGATATCTTCATTAAACGATACAATACTCTTTTTCAATTATGTATAACATGTGGATATAATAATTACATTTGATTTAATTCCGTTTTGAAAAGTCAAACTTTACTTCAATATTTGACGTTATGAAACGTCAAATTTTTCATAACTGTCATTATAGATTTACGTAAAGTAGTTATGTAAAGTCTGTACGTAACTAGTGATGTTTGTAATCTGCTCACATTCAAAAGCTTAATAGGAAACTTTATTTGTATAACAAACCTTATTAACAATAAGCGATTAACATGTAACTTCAGGCAGTTTTAAGATCTATAAATATTAAAAACGAAATTATTACACACGCAATTGGTTAAATTTACTCCAGATTCAGGAGAAATAGTATCATTAATCATGGTGATGGTTGCGACCGTTACTACGTGGTAATTCATTATAAAATCACTGAATACAACACTTACTATGTTTTTTACCACAATTTATTTGATGTATGTACAAATATTTCATATACATACATATCACGACTTAAGTTTCGACGTTTTACTGTCATTATCAAGTGAAACAATTAATGGAAGACGTTACATTTATATCGGTACGAAAATAGGGTGAGGGTAACAAAATGGTTTACAGTGAACAGGTGCAAAGATTTAAACATAATTAAGAGATTAAAGAATTTTGAAATGCGGTGAGTACATTAGATCGGTCTGCTCGTTCAACAGATTAACGAGGGGATTATTGCTAAGTCTGAAAATTTCGGCGGATTCAAGGAAGTTAAGCTTTGTACCTTTTGTCCAGTTGTGTAAAATTTTCATGTTTTGGATTTCGGGGAATGAATGTTTACATTCTAAAGAATGGTTAGAGAATGAACTGGAATTTTGATTTAATCTAAAGGCGCGGAAATGTTCAGAATATCTTTTTTTCGAAACTACGACCGGTTTGTCCTACATATACACTATTGCATTCGGAACAAGAAATTTCGTAAACACCTGATTTCTTTAAGGGATTGATTTTATCTTTTGAATTGAATAATATGTTTGATAATTTGCAGCTAGGTATAAACGCGATTTGATGGTTTTGTTTGCGGAGAATGTGAGCTATTTTTTCGGTAGTTTCACCATAATATGTTAGGGAAATGAATGGATCTTTGTTCCTCTCTAGGATAAATGTGGGTCATTGTAATTTGATATCGTTTATGAAATATTTGTACATACATCAAATAAATTGTGGTAAAAAACATAGTAAGTGTTTTATTCAGTGATTTTAGTATCATTAACTTTCGTGATATTTATTTCTTTTGAAACAAAGGCTTCCTCCTAAACTTTCATCCAGAATCTTGTCAGCTGTTCTTTTTTATTCATGAGTGAATTTTCCACATATCCCTCTGCAACGCGAGTGGATTTCCAACCACCATGTTATTATTACACACGCAATTGGTTAAATTTACTCCAGATTCAGGAGAAATAGTATCATTAATCATGGTGATGGTTGCGACCGTTACTACGTGGTAATTCATTATAAAATCACTGAATACAACACTTACTATGTTTTTTACCACAATTTATTTGATGTATGTACAAATATTTCATATACATACATATCACGACTTAAGTTTCGACGTTTTACTGTCATTATCAAGTGAAACAATTAATGGAAGACGTTACATTTATATCGGTACGAAAATAGGGTGAGGGTAACAAAATGGTTTACAGTGAACAGGTGCAAAGATTTAAACATAATTAAGAGATTAAAGAATTTTGAAATGCGGTGAGTACATTAGATCGGTCTGCTCGTTCAACAGATTAACGAGGGGATTATTGCTAAGTCTGAAAATTTCGGCGGATTCAAGGAAGTTAAGCTTTGTACCTTTTGTCCAGTTGTGTAAAATTTTCATGTTTTGGATTTCGGGGAATGAATGTTTACATTCTAAAGAATGGTTAGAGAATGAACTGGAATTTTGATTTAATCTAAAGGCGCGGAAATGTTCAGAATATCTTTTTTTCGAAACTACGACCGGTTTGTCCTACATATACACTATTGCATTCGGAACAAGAAATTTCGTAAACACCTGATTTCTTTAAGGGATTGATTTTATCTTTTGAATTGAATAATATGTTTGATAATTTGCAGCTAGGTATAAACGCGATTTGATGGTTTTGTTTGCGGAGAATGTGAGCTATTTTTTCGGTAGTTTCACCATAATATGTTAGGGAAATGAATGGATCTTTGTTCCTCTCTAGGATAAATGTGGGTCATTGTAATTTGATATCGTTTATGAAATATTTGTACATACATCAAATAAATTGTGGTAAAAAACATAGTAAGTGTTTTATTCAGTGATTTTAGTATCATTAACTTTCGTGATATTTATTTCTTTTGAAACAAAGGCTTCCTCCTAAACTTTCATCCAGAATCTTGTCAGCTGTTCTTTTTTATTCATGAGTGAATTTTCCACATATCCCTCTGCAACGCGAGTGGATTTCCAACCACCATGTTGTTTAATTCTTAATATATCTGCCCCTGAGTCAGCTATGAGTGAAGCTGAGGAACGCCTAAAGCAGTGTCCTGTGAATTCTCCTGGGCATGGTAGGCCAAGATACTGTGCGATCAATGTTGGTAGTTTCGTGAAGGTATTTATACCAACAGGTTGGACTGTACAGGTCTCGTTGTGATATCTTACAAAAAATCTATCGTGCTTTTTTGTAAGGGGCCTCATATTTATAAATATGCTATATTGTTTGACTCGTGCATTTGCCAAAATGAGCGAAGCGACTCGTCAGACAATATCGCACTTTTCATAACGTAAATAATTATCGATTGTTCATCAGAGTGGTGAAACATCAGGTTGCGGTTCCCCGCAAAATCCAATTTGCCCCCTTTCTTAAAAACTCAACAATTTAACAAGAAGGCACTCATGATATTTATTGTTACAGGTTTCTATTCAATTGTGCAGGGTGGGCAAAATTCGACGTTTCTATGGGGGATCTTGATAACTATAATAGATTTATACAATCCGGTCGTTTTAGAATGGTGAGAAACTTGGGGGCGCAGCGGTGTCGTATTGTCGCTAAATTTAAAAATCCTCAGTGAAGGTGAACAATTATAACTATTTACGTGGTAGGTACACCTACCAAGTTTAAGATATATTTTATTTATATTCATTTAATTATAAATCATTTTCATACAACACAATGATCAAATAGTATATTCTGTAACAAGGTTAGAATGGAAATTCGATGCGAGTGAAATATTTCGAGCGCGAGCCGTGAGGCGAGCGCGAGGAACCACGAGCATCTGAATTTCCATTCTTACCGAGTATCAGACTATACTTTCTCCCCGACCTGATAAAATAGACTAATAAAATAATGAACACAAAGAACTTACGTTTTATTATCACGTTTGTGGTTATGTTTATAGTATTTTGACAATTGTGATATCCAAGGCTAATTGTTTTATTTAAAACGATGTGAGAATATTCATTCTATACCTTGTTATGGAATGAATTACATGCAAAACGCATAAGCGCGTAGTGTTTTGTTCCATAACAAGAGTGAGAATGTGTACGTTCTATAATCAAAATTGATTTCAGAATGCTTAAATTCTACGGTGGTCGTGGAGAAAAATGATTCCCTTATCCCCTGCGTTAGGCCAGTGCGTACCAAGCAGAAATTTTTAGATCTGCTGCTTCTCGTCATCCTATAAAGTCCGGCCTAAGTACTATAGTCTTTTATATATTTTCATACGTATTTATTCATCTTATAAATTTCTATTCTTATTCTAACATATACTTTAAATTAGAGTGCAGTAATAATATTTAAGGATGTGTCAAATATTTAACTTTGTAACCTTTCCCGACAAAGAATGTAAAGAATATCATTGCTAGTTTTAACATTTGATTCTCGTGAAAATTTTCAAATTTGTGTGTGCTGTGTGTGTGTGTGTCTGTCTGTGTGCGCTGTATCTCAAAAACTAATAGAGCAATTGATATGAAACTTTGAACATACGTCTTATTTGATAATCCGAAGAACTGAAAAGCTTTTAGTAAAATTTCGTATACCGGAAGTGGGTGTTTACCGTAACTGTTTTTACTTTCTCCGTTACGAAGTACGAGAAAGTATTGTGATCGTGATTTTTTTTTCAAAAATTTTTTTTACGGAAATATCCGTTTTGGGGTCCCTAGATGCCATTTCAACAATTTCTGGAAAAAAAAAAATTGTGTCTGTGTGTGTGTGTGTGTGTGTGTGTCTGTCTGTGTGCGCTGTATCTCAAAAACTAATAGAGCAATCGATATGAAACTTTGAACATAAGTTTTATTTTATAATCTGAAGAACTGAAAAGCTTTTGGTAAAATTTCATACACCGGAAGTGGGCGTTTACCTTAACTGTTTTTTGTTTTTTGCCAATATTTTCTTAAATATGCAAAATATCACAAAAAACATTTAAACAAACTTTGAAGACAACAAAGAAATGAACATCTTTTGCTTGAAAACATTTTTCATAAAATCATTTTTATTCGAGAAAAAAATGTATTATTTTTTTAAAATTTTTGGTTTATAATTATAAAACGATAATAGTTACAGCAAATTTATGTTAATAATATTTGTAGAGAATGCTAAAATGAACAACTTATAAAGAATAAGTTTTTTTCGAAATCTCTTTAGTTTTTGAGTAAACTGAGTTTCATAATTTTGACGTTTTAAACGTCAGTTCCATCTGAGTTTAAACAACTCTCGATGTACATTTAAAATATGATTTCAATTGAAAATAAACCATGAAAACGTAAATATAAATGGCTATGATACCATCAAATCGGAGAAAGTAACATGATGGTCACATCACCATTTTTGTTTTTTGCCAATATTTTGTTAAATATGAAAAAAATCACAAAAACATTTAAACAAACTTTGAAGACAACAAAGAAATGAACATCTTTTGCTTAAAAATATTTTTCATAAAATCATTGCTATTCGAGAAAAAAAATTATTTATTTTTTTAATTTTTGGTTTATAATTATGAAACGATAATAGTTACAGCAAATTTAAGTGAATGATAATTGTAGAGAACGTCGAAATGAACAACTTCTAAACAATAAGTTTTTTTTCTAAATCTTGTTAGTTTTTGAGTAAACCGAGTTTTTGAATTTGAAGTATAATTTTTCCATCTTTTATAACTTTGACGTTTTAAACGTCAGTTTCATCCGAGTTTACGCAACGTTCGATGTACATTTAATAGTTATTTAACCAACAAGTGTGTTAATGATCTCAACAATTAAAATGTCTCGATCATTAATCGCCAATTAACACACGAGCTGGTTACAATATTTTTCCTTGATCGTAACTTAGATAAAAATTAGATTAAAGAAAATCTAAACAAAACCAACCAACAAACTTGCTATTAAGCCCTTTTGCAGCAATATCGGAAAAAATGCGAATAGCACCGATTCCGAATGACGCCTTACCTGTTTCTCCTCGCACCAGTGGCGGCTCGTGGAACATTTTGATGGTAGAGCCACTTGGCATACAATATATCCCACCGTCTCCCTTCTTGAAGAATAAAAAAAACGATCATTGACATTGTAAACCTTTACTTGTTGCGGAAGCATTCAATAAATTCAATAAAGACGAAAAGTAGCCTGCATATACAGGGTGTTAAAAAAGAGTGTAAAATATTTACGGGGGTAGTACTATGAACCAAAATAAACATGGGTCCTCAAAGTGACGGTTTCGGAGATATGGAAGATTATTCTTGTTTGAAACATTTATTTGCAATTATTTATTACTTATTGATTATGTGCAAATAAACAAGGGGAGCTTCTAAGAAAAACAAAGAGTTACAGAAGATGTTCGAAATGCCCTCCTTCCGTTTCCAAGCAGGCGCGACATGTTTATTTATTTATTTATTTATTTAAAATATATACGGGAAACCCCTTTTTACAAAGAAAATACAATTTGTAAGTGTGAAAAAAAAAGAAAAACTACAAAATTCTACCGCTATTAATCTAAGGTTATTAAATCATGTAAAAGTATGTAAATAATATGTGCGTGAGTATAAAAGTGATACAATTTATATTAGTGATATAAACAAAATAATATAAACAAAATAATATATAGCATATAACTAATTGAAAGCATTGCGTTTAATGGTATATTTAAAACTTTCGAATGTGCAGTGGAATAGATTAAACCATTTGTAATTGTTATATTTATTCGCGTACCTCATAATACGGGCCATGGAGTTATTATGACTAAAATTGGTGGTAAAAACTTGCTCACGGAATAACGGCCGAGATCGTAGTAAACGATAATTGCCGGTAATATAAAAATCTAAGTGTTCTAAAATATATGAACAATCTATAGAGCCGTTAATTAGCTTGTGTAGGAGACATAAGTCAGAAAGAATTCTACGATCATCCAGAGAGTGCATATGTAATATAGTTTTTATATTAGTGTAGTTACCAGAGGTATGCGTAATACCCAATTTATATTCCATTAAGCGGAAAAATTTGTTTTGGACACAATCAAGAGATTTGATATTGGATAGTGTATAAGGTGACCATATTACAGATGCATACTCCAGATGACAACGAACTAAAGCGCAGTACAATGTTTTTAAACATTCAACATTAAAATATTTTCCAACATGCCATACAAACCCCCACATTCTTAAAGCTTTGTTTCTAATATGTGTTATGTGTGAATTGAAGGATAATCTTTCGTCAAATAGTACTCCCAAGTCATTAACTTCAGTCACGTGCGCAATAGGAATTGAATCAATCGCATAAATGAAGTTAGTGATATTTGACCCTCTCTTAAAAGATATTGAATAACATTTATTTGTATTTATTGAAAGTCTATTTAATATACACCATTCATTTATACGATTGATGTCATCTTGAATTAACCTACAGTCCTCAATACAGTTTACACATCTAAATATTTTCAAGTCATCTGCGTACAAAAGAAAATTACAATTTTTTATTACATGATGAATGTCACTGATGAACAATAAAAACAAAATTGGCCCACAGTGAGAGCCTTGCGCTACACCCGACATGACCTCAATGTCATCCGAAATAAAAATTTTGATACATACCCTTTGGGTTCTATTTTCTAAAAAGGATTGAATCCATGAAAGTGTTAAATTATTAAAACCTAAACCACATAATTTAGTTAATAAGGCACGATGACTGACTCTATCGAACGCTTTTTGGAAATCTGTGTATATCGAATCGACTTGATTGTTCTGTTCCAAATAATTAGACAAGTACTGCTTATAACAAAGAAGGTTAGTTACATCTTATCTTTTTGCAAGAAATCCGTGTTGTTGCGAAGGAATTATATGAGAAGACATATGAGCTAAATCTTTGGCAACAAATTTATCGAGCATTTTTGGTATTGTTGATTGAATGCAAACTCCTCTGTAATTCACAACTTGGTTACGTTCACCAGATTTAAATATCGGTATTACATAGCTTAGCTTCCATTTATTTGGGAATATGCCTAACTGTAATGATTTAGACATTAGATCATAAATAGGACCAGATAAAGAATAAATACAGTTTAACAAAATGTAATTCGATAATCCATCAGGCCCTTCACGTTTGCTAGGTTTAAGGTGTAAAATGAGATCAAATACCTCTTCTTTAGTCACACTAAGTTTATAATTATTAACGGAATTTTCAATGAGAGCAGTGCATGAGGACTGGTTATTATCAGTGGTATAAACCGAAGAGAAAAATTGTGAAAACTGATTGACTATATCCTCACCTTTGGATGCTGTGGAATGATCATACTCCATTAAGGAAGGAATTGCATTATCTTTTTTTTGATTTCTGACATATTTCCAGAAACCTGATGGATCGACAGTAAGATTTGATTCAATACCTGCTAAATAATTTTTATAACAAGCTGCAGATAGCGATTTGCATTTAATGCGTAAATTGGAAAACAGTGCATAATCAAACGACGAATTTGTCTCTTTGAAACGTTTATGAGCCTGTTTTTTGAGACGTAACGTTTCTTTAAGTTCATTTGTCATCCATGCAGGGTAATTCGTCTCAGAGGGTGTTACACGAATAATAGATGGAACAAAAGTATTTAGACCATAATAAATGATTTCGTAAAATTTGTCAACAATTCTATCTATGTTCATACAATCTAGTAAATTTAACCATTCATCCGAAGAGAAAAATGAATTATAATATAAATTTAAGGCCTCAAAATTGGCGAGATGATACAAATATATTTGTTGGGTAGTTTGCAATTTCTGGTAATTTGTATGAGAAAATGAAATTTCATATGCCGAATGATGTTCACTTAAATTTAATAAAGCATCATCAGACAGTCTGGATGTAGCATTAGGAATATTTGAAAAGAATAAGTCTAAGAATCCTTGAATTTGAGATGGTATTTATTTGAGGTATATTTAAAAAATTATAACTATTGATAATGCAATTAACTTTTAAATCTGAGGGATTAATAGTATGGGCAATCGCCCCGTCCTTGTTCCATTTGACGGAAGGCAAGTTATAATCACCGCAAATGACTACTTTAGGACTGGTATAATTATCTAACATCTTTTCAAGGAGTACAGTATGGTTGGTGTACTTATCAATAGACGACCCGGGCGCGATATAAACACCTCCAATAATTATATTGAAACTTGGTAAAGTAAACGAAACAAAAATGTGCTCAATTTCTGAATTGCTTGCAATAAGAGATGATTGGAAACATTGTTTAATAGCGATAAGAATACCTCCCCCTCTAACGTTACCGGATTTGGTACGATTTGTCCTATATACATTGTAGTTATTTAGCTGTAATTGAACATTTGATATGTCGCTGTACAACCACGTTTCAGTTATAATAATTACATCATAATCACTATTATGAACGGAAAGCATAAGATCATTTAACTTAGTTCTAATGCCGCCACAGTTTTGGTAATACACATTTAGTTTTTTGGCGCACCAGAGATGCGAGGTTTCGTTGTTGTGATATATGGGACGTCATTGTTAAATCTAATAATAATATTTTGTTCGCCATTTGACTGTCTTTCGTTGAGTTCTCCTTTTATTTTCTTAAAATAATCCATTTGCCTCCTAGTACGATCGGGTCTGAAATGATGGGAAGAGGAAGTATCACTGGCGTTGCTGTTTGTTTGAAGGATATTAGAACTCTTTCTAAAACACCTTCATTGGATCGGATTTGTTGGTAGTTTTGATTACTTCTAAGCTGCAGCTCCTCGAGGCTATTTATAGGAGTACAATAGACTAATAATTCTCGTACGATAATAAAAAAAAAATAGCTGGAGCCAGAGGAATGTCGTCCAAAAGATCATACATTGTGTTCTGCAAAAAGTTTTGGTAAGCAGCGCCCAACAGAAATACAGCCAATAATAGGGAAACATCGAAAATATAATAATACATTAAATGATAATAATAACAACAGAAAATACAAATTAAGAAATTAAACTAAAAGTTTTTTTTAAATCAACCGAGAATTTAGATAATCTGGAAGAAAATATATCAACAAAACATTGTACTCTGTGATAACTGCATATGATACAGTGGCGAATTAAAAAAAAAAGTTGTAGTATAATAAAAGGTTAATTCGACAAGTACAATACTTTTCAGGAAGTTTTTAAAATCGGCTATTTTTTTTAAGAGTTATCTTCTCAAAACCACAGAACAATTGAACTACTAATTTATTTTTTTATGTATCTGCAAAACTTTACTGAAAGAACGATCAAAATCTTGTTATTCGTTCAAGTGTTACCATCTATCACGAGAAAACAACTTAAGACGAATTCCTTTTTTTTGTCTTATCTGTATCTATTCGATGAGTACATCACTTTGCTGAAAGAAGTTGCCAAATTTGGTCATCCGTTCAAGAGTTATCATCTAAAACCCAAAAAGCAATTGAACAACGAATTTCGTTTTTTGGTTCCATCTACATCTTTCGGATGATTATAAGAGTTTGCTCAAAGAACATTACAATTCTGGCCATCAGTTCGAAAGTTATCTTTAAAAAATGGTAATGGTCATGTTTCTTTCTCTGATTTCATATTATAATAGTTATTTATATTTATACTTATCAAATCGAAGAAAGTAAGATGATGGCCACATCACCATTTTTTCGGATATTGTTGAAATCGTCTCTAAGGACCTCAAAACGGATATTTCCATTAAAAAAAAAATAATTATAAGTAATTAGCCACTCATGAATCAGCTACTTAATGCTTAACTAGAAATCGTTCTTTTTTTTAAGGAAAACTATACATAATCGATGTATAGTATTTAATAATTCATATTTAAATGAGATGAGGACAAATACTAGATATCCTATCTAAATCTATCAAACAAACAAAATTCGACTGTTTTTTCGGTTGCAGGGTTGCCATAGGACACATAGGTGAAAGTATTATGTTTCCGGTAGCGGAAAAAAAAGCAACACGAAACGTAATGACAATTAACATTTTCGGCAGGCGACGAGCCTCGGCTCGTATTCACCTACCTCAAATGTGAATACGTCCTTACGTTCCTTGTTGCTTAAATAACTATTTTGTAAACTGACCAAATTCCAAATTTAACCAAAAAATTTGGCCACACAGAAAAATACTTTTTAAATTTTAATCCTTTTGAAATCTAATCTACCGATTTTTGACTTTGTAAAGTAGAACATCTAGTTGAATCATAGAAAATATATGTTAGAGTTTGAAAAATGTATTGAGGTGATGTTGACAGCTTGAAATTGCTCAAAATTAGAATAAAAACAAATCTTCGTTATGTTACAAGACAATAATCCTTTACACGTTAATTATCTATCACAGGATCATAATCCTTACATACTGTCCAAATCAATTGATAGGCGGCTGTGTGCATAAATAAGGCCGATGTGTCGAAAATAAAGGCCGGTGGGCACAGTGACGTTTTGTATGTTTAATAGTAAGGCCTGCCGTTGGGCATAATTGAAAGACTGATCTCTTATGTAATGTAACATCTTTCATTTAATATATATTTATAACTAAATCATACATTGGAAATAATTAATACATATTCAATAACTAGCAATTAGTACGTGGGAAAGTAACGAAAAAGTTGTACCTATATCTATGTTAATCCAGAATTGTTTCTCTCCTTAATCATCTGGGAATGTAGTTCTGCATGTGGCCAAAATAACACATACAATTTTCGCTTGATATTTCCTCCAAAAAAACTTCACTGGCCCTATACAGGGTGTCCGTTTTTCGAGCGGCACCATGGGGATTTCAGTTATCTTAAGAGATATGAGGTTGGTTAAATTAGGGCAAAGTTGTGTTTTATAACGTTGATTAATAATCTATTGAGAAATTTGAGTTAGCTTTTTCGTTTTCAAAAAATCCCAAAAAAATAAAAATTTTCATTTTTTATTTTTAATGTTTCATTCGAAAATTATTACCATAACGCATTTTGCACTAAGACATTATTAGAGCACTTTTTAATGGAGGATCTAAATATGTTATTAGATTTATTGTAGCTTTCAAGATGGCGGAGAAACAATAGACAACTTTTGTTTTTCTTATAGACGCCATATTGGATTTTTATATTTTCTAATGCAAGATTTTTTTCTGTTTACGATGATATTCACACATTATGTTTTAATTTTAAATTTGAGCCAAAATTTGAAATGTATTATTTTTGTAAAGAGTGCCATGCAAACATCACACTTTTCTACAACAATGAGTATTACAAAGCCTATAAAACAAACTCTGGCATTTTATTTTATTATTTTATTCATCTACAATCAAGCTAGGGAATATGCATTCATTTATCAACAATTCTGTTTAGGTAAGGTTGGGCTTACATAAAAAATACAATTTATAAACGAATAACAATCTCAGGAATTTATTACAACATTTAAAACTACTAGAAAACATAATGCTACAATAAGTGTTCAAATTGTTCACATTCCACTTCCAAACACAATTCCGCTCTTTTTCTTAAATTATAAATTGCCCTACTAATATATCTTCTTCTAATATTATTTATAGAATCAACAATATTTCTGCACAGTTCATTAATATTGGCTGGAAAGCTTTGATAAATCTTATTTTTCAAAGTTCCCCATAAGAAGTAATCCAATCGGGATAAATTTCTCGGATATTTCTTGCACATTTTTATGGGAATTGTAATAAATTTCTAACATATCGCGTTTTTCTTCACTTGAAAATTTCATTTTTACGATAAAGTTACTAGTAAAGTAAATTTCAAGAATGAAGTTTAAATGGAACTGTCACATTTTGTTTTGAACAAAAGTGTTGATTTGTTTACATGACACTCTTTACAAAAATAATAAATTAAAATTTTTGGCTCAAATGTAAAATTAAAACATAATGTGTGATATATCATCGTAAACAGAAAAAAATCTTGCGTTAGAAAATGTAGAAATCCAATATGGCGGCCATAAGAAAAACAAAAGTTGTCTATTGTTTCTCCGGCATCTTAAAAGCTACAATAAATCTAATAAAATATTTAGATCCTCCATTAAAAAGTGCTCTAATAATGTCTTAGTGTAAAATGCGCAATAGTAATAGTTTTAGAATAAAGAAGTAAAGATGAAAAATGAAATTTTTTCACGATTTTTTGAAAACAAAAAAGGTAACTCCAATTTCTCAACAGATTATTAATCAACGTTATAATACACAACTTTGCCCTAATTTAACCAACTTCGTATCTCTTAAGATAACTGAAATCCCCATGGTGCCGCTCAAAAAACGGGCACCCTGATGAGTTATCAAGGGATGGCTACAAAGCTGCAAAATTTGTTGGAATTGTTGAGTGTTTCAGATTTAAAAAAATACATCTTGGTGACTAATACCTGCACATATTGAAATATTTTTACTCCTTACTTATTTTACCATTTATGTAGCTCGCACTTTAATTGGAGCTCTTCTTCTTGTTCTTGTAGAAAATCTTTGCACTCCCATTTCATCGAGGAAGAAAACTGCATCTAAATATGCTGCAAGTTCTGTGAATCGTATTCCATATCCATATCGTTCCTCAATTACATCTTTATTATTTCGTTTCTCAGGAACAATTGTAATATTTTTCAGTGCGTGGTGACGTAGTTACGAAGCTCTGTCAATAGTGCTTCTGTTGGCATTTTTTCCCATCACCTTTTTGCACTTCCCATGTTAAAATGATGCAATTTTCATCCACCCAATTGCATATTTTTTTTCAATGTCTTGATCGTTAAACAATCTTTGTCTGTGGCCCTTTCTAATTTTGTCGATTTTTCCTTGGCTTTTAAATATTACTTAACTGATCTCCTCTTTGATAAGCTTCAATTATGAGCCTTCAATTCTCGTCGCTAATTTTATTATAAATCATTTTTTAAGGAAACGCAGAAGCAAATGTTACTTATACATCAAATCATTATCGGCTTTTCAATTGTGCACAGAGACATTTGTTTTGCACAGGTGGCTTTACTTTTGAACATACGAAACATCACTGTGACAATCGGCCTTAATTTTTGACACATCGGCCTTACTTATGCACGCAGCGGCCTATTAATTGATTTGGACTATAAAAATTCATTAAAAATAAAACGGGAATTGATTATTGTTTATAGATTTTAAATAGGTTTTCTCGGAAAAGTTTGCTCACTTCAATTTTTTTAACAAAGGAAGATTGTTTTCTTTAAAAATGATTACACACAAAAAAGAGGGCCTGTTGGTGTAGTGGGTAGAGCGCGAACATCTGCCTGCTCCACTACGTGTCGAGTGGGTTCGATTCCCGGGTAAATCATTTTTCCGATCGAGACCGTGGTCATTGTAATTGTCTATCATTATTAATTTATTCATTTAATTTCTAATATATATTTACAAAAACAATGTTGGTGGCAGATGGCCTCGTAGCTGATGCCAATTTCCCTAATCATTCACTCTCCTTAAACGCAGTTCCATCCAAGTCCTTAAAAAAAAAAAATTACACACAAAATTTCTGTCGACATTACTTAATTAACATCAACTTTTTCTCAATCACGAAAATATTAGGTCCATTATTTAATAGAATAGAATAGAATAGAATTTTATTGGTCTTTCTCATTGTTGGGTACAATATAAGACAAGTCAAAGAATACATAACTAATAGTAGGTACTAATAACTTAACAAACAAAATAAAATATACAAAATAGGGTAGTACAAAGTATTAAAATATAGCGAAACAGCTCATACATTTAATTAAAATTTCAGCTAAGTGTTCAACTTAATGCTTTTAAATCTTGAACGCAGTTAATAAATTCCTGAATATCGTAAAAGGCATGTTGGGTGAGAAATGTTTTTAATGTTGATTTGAACTTTTTATTTGATAATGATGTAATTTCATTTGGCAGCTTATTATATAAGTGAATTCCGGAATTATGGGGAGATTTTTTGGCATACGTATGCTTACATTTGTATTCGACAATTTTGTTGTTATTTCGAGTCTGGTGATCATGGACATCTCTTTGTTTTTTAAACTTCCCTCTGTTAAAATGAATGACATATAATGTTTTCAAGATATATATGCATGGCAAAGTTAATAATTTGTATTCAATAAATTTATTTTTACATGTCTCCGTATAGGTTAAATTAAACATTAATCTTACAATTCTTTTTTGCGATATAAATAATCGACTTAATTCAGTGGACCGACCCCATACTGTTATATTATAGCTAAGATGTGAATACACGACCGCGTAATAAATGTTAATGAGTGAATTGATATTAAATTGATTTTTTAGGCACGATATCAAATAATATGACTTATTCATTTTTGCACAGACATTATCTATATGTTTTGTCCATAATAGATGCTGATCTATAATTATCCCTAGATAGTTTGTCCATTCGGTTGTCTGGATTATGTTGTTATTAAATGTAAAGTATGTTGTTTCAGTCTTGTTGTGTATGTTTGATATATGTAATATTTCCGTTTTTTGAACATTTAAAATTAAATTATTTAGCCGACACCATTTTTGAAATTGTTTCAATATTAATTGTGGGAATAAGCTGAATTTCTCGTGTGACCTTTGAATAAATTATGTGAGAAACTTGTGTGTGTGCTATTGATCAAATATTGATGCTTGGATAATGCGTACTTAAGTAGATGATATGGTTATCGTCATTATCTGGAGTTTCCGTCATACGTCGTGATTCAAAGATGCCTATTTATCAGTGCCATGGTTTGCCTTGAAGACAGATTTGTTATCAGTATGCGTGTTCGAATTATCTATCTTCAATTTGTAACTAGACGTATATGGATTTATTTGTTTACCCGAAATGAATTATCAGTTGAAAGAATGTGTCGAACAGGAAATGGGAGTGTAATATTTAAAGCTATGGAAAGTTTCATAGCCATTTTTGTGGATTTTATGGAATCTTTGAATAAATACCAGTTTTTTTTATTTTGCATAAAACAATTAAACAAATATTAAATGCTGGAGGTATTTACGTCATGGTAAATTTTCAATGCAATATGAATCATGGATGTGGATTATATTAAAAATGTTTATATTCAACATTGTTCATAAGTCAAACTTATGAATTATTAAATGCCGAGACACACATTAAGAGAACTCAAATAATTAATCAGGGAAAGGATAAAGGACACATTTTAGCAATTACACATAAATTATTAAATAATGACGCATTGAATTAATCATATTTGCTATAAAATCAATAAAGGAATCACTTAAATTATTGATGATAATTATTTGTAATTAAGGCATCTTTAATTGTGAGAGTATCCTTGATAGAAAATATTGGGGTTGAGAGAATAATTTATTTCCAGCTGTTATATTTATTGCAAAAAAAAAGTTTAAGGCGATTCCATCAGCCCGCAAGGTTGAACTTTTTTTTGTTGGGGAGGTGAAATGTTTCCATTACATGGAAGATTGTTTTCGTGCCAAGAAGTCCTCTCCTTTTTCAGTATACCGAATGAGGTGCTGTAAGGACAGACCCATTCTGTTCATATTGTGTTCCTCAGACAACTGTAGGGGCTATCTAGATGTCACGCAGCCATCTGCTGGCAAAACATTCGCTCGTAATTTAAAACGGTATAAGGCAAGGGCGTTTCCAGCCAACTAGTATAGGGGGGTAATTAAAAAAAAGATAAATAAACTGGTGCTTCCGCTCTCATATACCACACCTGTTCCGTGAAATCTCCCTATCCTTTTCCAACGTTTTAAAGCGTTGAAAATTTTACCGGTAATATTATTTGTTTGAAATATGAAATACCGGTAATTTTTAACAATAAAAATTGATAAGCGAAAAATTCTTAGGGGGGGTAATTACCCGATTATCCCCTCTTTGAAACCGCCACTGCAAAATATACCAAAAATTAAAAAAAAATAAAAATAGTGGACCAAGGAAACAAACATTTGAACAGACAAATAAAAATAAATAAAGAAAAATTTAGGGCAAAAGATTAACAAAAAATCTACAATGTTGGTCAAAAAGTCGACAAAACATGGAAAATTCGGACCTAAACATAATAAATGCAGACTAAACGAAAAACCAAAAATGGGAGCCAAAACACCGAAAAATTTTAACAATAAAATCGAAAAGTTACGTCAAAATAAAGAAAAATTTAGGTCAAAAGATTTAAAAAAATAATAAATATTTGTAATGTTGGCCAGAAAGTCGAAAATTTAGACAGTATATCGAAAACTCGGGCCTGAAGATAATAAATGCAGGCTAAAAAATCGAAAATTTCAACAAACAAAACTCGAAAATACCGAAAAAATTAAAAAGAAATCTCGCATATAAATCAATCATTCAGGTTATAGATATTTTAACCAAAATTAACTCAACATTTTGGAACTAGAATTAAAAATTTGGCCCGAAAAATCAAAAATGCGGACTAAAAAATCAAAAATTTTAACAATTAAATCGAAAATTTATGTCACAATAAAGAATATTTAGGTCAACAGATCAAAAATTTAGACCAAAAAGAATCGAAAATACAGGTCAAAAATCTAAAAATTTGGCCCAAAAAGTCGAAAATTAAAAAAATTAAATCGCAAAAGGTCTAAATAAGGGATATTTAGGCTAAAAGTTAAAATATTTTGACCAAAAATATCGAAAATACAGGTCAAAAATTTAAAAACCAAAAATTCGTCAGAAGAAATAAAAAATGCGGACCAAATAGTCGAACATTTTAACAATGAAATCGAAAATTTAGGTAAAAATAAAGAATATTTAGACCAAATGATCAAAAATTTAGCCAAAAAACAAATCGGGAATACAGGCTTAATAATAAAAAATGCAGAATATTCTAAGAAAAGGGTTTAAATTAGTCTCAAAAATCACTCTATTGTTCAAAATCATTTTCCAATATTTTCTTTAATAGGAAAATATTTTTCTTTAATTTTCGCTTTAATTAGCTTTAATAGTTGAGACAAGACACTTGTCTACTAAATGAAATCAGTGGCGGCTCGTGGAACATGTTGATGGTAGAGCCACTTATACAATATCCCCCCTCCTTTTTTGAAGAAACAAAGAACCATTTATCTTGCTAGAAAAATCGAAAATTTTGGCCAAAAAATCAAAAATTTGGAACAAAACAGCCGAAGATCTAAATTATCGGCCAAAAAATCAAAAAACTTGGTTTAAAAATAAAAATGCACACCAAAAAATTGAAAATACAAGCAAAAGAAAAATAATTTGTCATTTTTAGCCCCAAAATAACTCTTTTTAGCTTAAAATAAGTTCCAAAGAGAAATTTGAAAATAATAGCAAAAATAAAAATCGATAGCCCTTTCACAGCCGACGGAAAGCGGATTTCAAGTTTTTAATATAATGTATTGAGATGTTATTTCTGTGAATAAAGATGTTTGTATATATAAAAATAAAAAATAAATTCGCAAGAAAATCTAAAATATAGGATAAAAAATAAAAAATTAAGACCAAAAATCTAAAATTCGTACCCAAAAATCAAAGCTGTAGACCAAAAAATCAAAATTTTTAACAAATGAATCGAAATAAACAAAATTTCGGCCAAAAGATCAAAAATTGAAACAAAATATAGGCCAAAAAAGTAAAAACCTAAAAAGGTAAAAATTTAGACTAAACAACAAAAATTTTGGCGTAAAGATAAAAAATGCAGACAAAAAATCCAAAATTTCTACAAACCAATCGATTTTTTTCGTCAAAATAAAGAATATTTAGACCAAAAAATAAAAAAATCTACAATATAGCCTAAAACGGTGAAAATTTAAACAAAACATCGAAAACGAGCGTAAAGATAAAAATTGCAAACAAAAAAAATCGAAAATTTCTACAAACCAATCGAATATTTTGGTCAAAATAAAGGAAAATAAAAAAAAGTTGGAAATGCAGAAATCTCAAATATGGGCCAAGGAATCAAGAATTCTGATCTAAAAATAAAAAAGCAGACCAAAAAATCGAAAGGTAGAAGCAAAATAATTTGCCACCAAAAATAAGTTTCTGACCAGAAATTCGAAAATATTAGCAAAAAATTAAAAAATCACGAAATAAAATCAATAATCCAATATTATATTATTTGTTTGGAATACGGAATATCGGTAATTTTTAACAATAAAAATTGTTAAGCGAAAAATTCTTAGGGGGGGTAATTACCCGATTACCCCCCCTTTGAAACCGCCACTGGTATAAGGTACACTGGCATTTGCGACTTGTAGATATATTCACTTACCCGTATCACAATCTACCTTTGCCTCTCTTTTGTTTCAGATTCACAAGTGGTCTCATACGTATTTCGGCCTACCCGGTTGGGTGGTATGGCTGCAAGAGCATCACATAATCCTCCCCCGCAGACACCACCGAATCCACCACGTGGCCCCGCACGAAACCTACTTTTGCATCACAACAGGCTGGCTGAATTGGCCACTGGAAAAACTCCACTTTTGGAGCATACTCGAGGCGATAATCGAGCTGGTGACGGGGTGCAGACCGCGCGACGACGACTTAAAATGGGCACAGAAGGGTACGTGATATTTCCTACGGTTCATAAGCCCTTTCTGAGTTTTAGAAGGAGGCTGCGGCGAGTCGGCGGTTACCCACATTTTACTACTTAAAGGACTGCAAGCTTACATTGTACATTTTTCAAACAAAAAAAAAAAACATTACGTCCTGCACATTTTCCGCGAGCGGTCAGCGATTTACTTTTCGCATCGCCGACCTCGAGCGGATTCTTATGCGCTTACCAGGCACTCATAATGTTACAAATTTGCTTATTTTTATTACCATAGACAATATATTATATGCACTTTTTCAAAATAAAAAAAAATTATGTACAACGAAGATGAAGGTCGGGTTACAAGCGATTGTATTCTTGGTTGCGAGTGGTGGCTTTACCAAATGCGCTGCTCAAACTGGACTTAAGTGTATTTTATTATTAATGAATGATACTGCTGTGTTATCCATCAAATATGTTACTTAGTTTGGAATGTTATATGTTTTTTTATAGCAGTAACATTCATTAACGTGTTTAATTCGGTTTTATAGATGGCGCATTGGTGCGGTATACAGAGAGCATCACCTGTAGTTAGTTTTGACTTAATTTTAGGAGTTAATTGCGCATTTAAAGTGTTACCCAACTTTAACTTATGTATGACAATTAAATCTATGACCAAATCACAGCGGGTATTTAATGTTTAATAAATTAGGTCAACACAGGGGTGGCACATGAAAGTTCGAAAGAGGAGATTATGGATGAAAATAGTAGCCCTATGCTTCCTTTTAAAGAGTAAGCAGTACATCCTGAGCGATTGTTATGCTCCCTTAGCCTTCTCTACGAAAGTTCAACCGCCACTGGGTTAATACCTGAATTTTAAATTTGATTTTTGCACTAGCACTTAATAACCTTAAAAATGATGTTTTAAAATTTGAGTAATTTTTTAGTGACGCAAAATGAGAACTTAAAATTTTTAAATAATGTACATCTGTTTCAGATTAATTGAAATGTATTTAAAACCTTTTATAATAAGGTTTCATCTGCAATTAACTACTTGAAAAAATATTAATTATAAAAGAAATGTATTATAATAAGCCACCGCTCGCACTTTATATATTGTCTTTGGATGTTAAGTTATAAATAAGTTTTAGATAAAATTACTACAAATGATTGGGCAATCAAACCAAACTATTACCATTGCGCTGGTTAAATTTAGTTCGACTGGCCAGAAAGGTAATTAATAAAGCAAAAAAGAAGTTTAGTTTACTTATTATATACACGACTACAAGCGTCTATGTATTTTTTTATACATTTTACAAAGCAAATGTTTACACTATTTATTTTACTATGTACTAACAAATATGGCCAAAGATATTTTAAGTTGCGTCTATTCAAGAGAGTTATATATAATATTCTAAATATATTTAATACATTTAATTAATTGATAAGAACAGTAAAAAATCGGTGCTTTATATAATATGGCGTGTTTCCATAAATATCTTATCAAAGTCAAGTTTCCATAAAGAAGAGCTTGTTTACATCAGTTATCAATAAATAACTTTTGCAATTTAATATACATCATAGTCCGAAAACAATTAAAGGGGTAAGGTCATAGAAAAAAGGCTAAAATTGAAAAATTCAGTTAAGGTAATTTATTAACACATTCACTGTCGACAACGCACTATTTGCGTGGTATTAGTTTTAACGCGGGAGCCGATCATACACCAGGTGCGTGATACGTTCTTTGACATTAAACCTTGCAGACAAGCATCGTCGGCTTGACTAGTAATCAATTTATCTGACACCGGCAGTGAACTTGTTAAACACACATTTAAGTGTAAGAAAACAAATTTTAGTTTTAAAATGGCGGCTTCAGAACCCAAGATTGCAAGGCACCTTTTATGCGAGGCCTTAAACGGGCGAAACGATTGCACCCGCAGATTTCAAACCAGAAATTGTTGAAATAATATATGCCGAAAGCTACTGGATACCGTGCGGAAATTTGAAAATACCGTTTTCTTGAAAAATGATGCATATTAAAAAAAAAAGATCATTTTTCACCCAAAAATTGCTCATAAAAGAGAAACTTTATAACTTATTGCAAAATCCGTACGCTATTCACTAGATACATTTATCTTAAAAGTCACCCTTAAAAGTTCAAGAGAATCGATAAAGATTTATAGGAGTTATCGTTTCGGCTAATTTGAAATTCAAACGGGCTGTATCAGACTAAAAGGGCTTGCAGCGGGGTGCTTTGGCAAAACCTTGGAAAACGACCTCGGGGATTTCTCCGGGCTATGAAACATTTTTTCTCTTATTCCTAAGACTTTAAGGCAACATATTAGAAAAAAAACATCGATTTCTTGAAAACTCTGGAGTGGCCTTTACCACTTGGAGCCCGCCTTGGCAAAATCTTCGAAAACGACCTCTTCAAGATTTCTCCTTCAAATATTTTCTTATTAAGGCTAACATATTAACAAAATAAACGATATCTTGAAAATTCTGGAGTGGCCTTACCCCTTAAATGCAGCTTAGAAAATCGTCATACCAATGTGAAGAGCAAATGCACTGATTAAATTAATGAAGATATAGTAGACTGATTAACTCAATAAAGACGCCATTTAGGCGCAATCTATTGTCCAAGATGTTTTATGTAAAGGCTAAAAAGGCTAAAGTCTCAAACGCTATAATTTTAGAAGCAGAACTTGAAAAGTTCTTGTGTATCAAAATATTGGTCTTTTTTGCTCGCTATGCTCCATTTTACAGACACTGAGTAAACCTTAAACCTATTAAAAGTCGTTGTATAATAACAAATTATTTCAAAATTGGTCCGGACAAGTATACATTTATGTTTATCAATAAAAAACAGGATTACAGCTCAAGTGCTGGAGATCCTTATGCCCATCCACAAAATTAAGAAACCAATCAATAAATCTTCACCATTGCTCGCAGAAATTAAACATTTTCGCCTTAAGCATTAATACAAAATGTGTCGCGCTTAAAAACAAGCTTTCCTTTAACAGAAGGTGATTTTGCTAAGATTTTTATACAGACATTCTGTACATTGAATAATGCGGTAGCATGGGACCAAATGTACTAAAGCAAGAGTGGGCGGCAAGCCCACTTTCTACATTGTTGTTAAATAAATTTGAATCTATGTCGACGAAATGATGTACAATACAAATGTGGCTTATTTAGTTCTAAGCTTGCCCGCGTGGCGGCGCTTCGAAAGCTAGTCTGAATTTTATACGTATATCTTTTTATATATATAAGCATATAAATGTATGCGCCGTTTTAATCCATACCTCGAAGTGACTGTAGCCTATTGCCTTACAACAACCAAGAGGGCCTTCGGTCTGTGCCATACATTTATAGTATTTCACATTCACCATTTGTACAAGTCTCGTATCATTTTGGAGTTGCACCCCGGGTCACATCATCACACACCCCCACACTGACGTTCACTGATCCGGGGTGGTTATTACAGCCAGGCGGTCAGGTTTTATTGTTACGAGAGTTTCAATTGTGAGAGGTTGCAAAGTGTGATATTTCGATTGCTTCGGATTTTATTTTTAAGACTCTATTTGCTTCGATTAAAAAAAATTGACACATTTTACCTTGGTTTTCTTGATCCTTCAACACTCCCAATAATTTTTTAGGGGTGACAGTGATATTACGTCTACAAGTAATCAGGCTGAAAATGGACTTCCACATCCAAGTCGCAACCAAAATTTTTACAATAAACATCCAAAGTTATTTCATTTCAAACTACCTGTAACCAGGCAAATGTAGTGAGATAACACAGGAAAATCATTGTGGAATGGAGAGTGATTGTTATTTCTTGTTAAGGATTAGTGCAGTATTAAGGAGTAATTTATAATGAAACATTGGAATATGTAAAAAAAAAATTCATTTTAATAATTGGCAAATTCATAGTAATTTAATATAAATAACACATTTGCTTATATGGAATATTACAACATGCAGAACAGTCCATAAAATACTTAAACAACTAGTAAAAACCTACGTAATATCAGTACTTGAAAGAACAGGAGACCTCAACGTTTCATACTCCACACAACATGATCAATTCCAGAACTTAACAACTTATTGACATGGTAATCAAGTTAAAATCACAAATCTTACAATTAAAATATCCCTATCAATAATTGCAACAAAACAATTTGCTTAAAAATTAAGTAAGTGGATTAGTGTAGAACAGAAAAATCTCATGTCCATTGAACAGATTCAGTATGAGCGCTAAATTTGAATAGAGTATTGCTATTGGTAAGCTGTTTTTAAGTTGCTCATCTGACCAAGTCGTGGTTTGTGTTGATAAGATTGATGCTTCATTTGTATGTGGCTTTTGCACGCCTACTGCCTTTAATGCTCATTTTTAGGAGGGGCTATTACTGAATTTATTCAACAGATATACTTTATACACACAAAACAACACCTACAAAATATAAATTTGATATTCTTAAATTATCACTCAAAAATCATTTGAAATACCAATACGTAAATTTTACAATAAATAATATAATAGGTTTATTAAAAATTAAATTCTCAATAAATTAACATATTAACTGCCATGTTGGGAAATATAATAGGGACATATCACTGCTTAACGTGTCAGAGCCAAATATAACATGCAGTTATAGGTAACTCATGCAGTATTCGAATCACGACAAGGTATAAGTTGTTTTTAACTCACATGGCAGGCAACATATTAAAGTCAACAAAATAAGTAAATTGTACTCGATAACTTTTTGAGAAGGCGGAAGATACCTGTGGAAATTAATGTAGAAACCTACATAGTTTTTACTTATAAAATCAACAACGAAATAGATTGTGTTTCTTATTTATGCATTTATGATTAATTCTTACTGTCACCTTCCACCATCTTAAAAAATTAAATATTTAAAATTCATACAATTTCATCAATAATTTTAACTACTATTTTCCATGTCACTAGCAAATTTAAACCAGTTTTGGTTTTATTAAGCCTCATCAACACTAAAGTCGGATGATAGGGAACTGTCCATTTCAAAAAGGGATAACTTCATAATAACAATTCTTACGCACAAATAATAATCAATAACATGTTTGTAAGTTAATTTAAGTACTTTTTCATTTACAATATTATCATAAAATTCTCATTTCTTTAGATAGCTGTGATCTCCTGCTTTGAATTCTTAAAAATAGAACAGTTAACGATCGAAGAATGTTGGCCTCGTATCTTTGGCACACTTCAGGATTGAATGGAGGAACTTCACAAATCCTGTGTCTTTTGGTTTTTCCAGGCCTCTCAATAAACGGTTTTTCATGACGGCAATAAATTCTCTATTACTGAGCTGTCCATCCACTAATAACATTAAATAAATGACTAAAATTAATGACTCAATTTATACATACATCTCTCTACTTTAGCAAATTGCAAATGAATAGTGTTATTCTGAACAAAAATGCTAGCATTAACAGCAATGTTATTTGCTAACATCAACAGATGTTATGAATGTACGATTCTGTACACAATGTCAACTAACATAGATGTATATTAACATTTTAGATGTTAAGCAACACTTGTCAAAACGTAATATATTTTGAGGTTATTTCGTGGTTTGTGTTTTTCATCAACAAAAAACTCAAATGTATAATAATATTATTAAAATATTAATATACATCCTTTATGAAATAATCATTTTATTTCTTAAAGTATCCTCAACAACTTATTAATCATCTATCATAATAAACATGAAGTTGGTCGCGCTGTAGACGTTGCACTGTTACCAATTTTTGTACATCGGGTTGTTCAGAATAGAGTTATTAACAGCACTGTTCAAATTCACATTGCAATGTTAATAACACCGATGTTAATAACAGTTGTTCAGAATAACACTATTAGTTCCAGATCAGGTATGGCTAAACTATGGCCTGCAAGTTACATCCAGCCCCCGTGGTTCATTTATACGTTCTGCGAACAATATTTAATACTATAAAAATACGTCTCACTTCCGTTGTAAACGCTAGACATTATAATCAATACATATTTAACTTTGTATATTGATCTACTTTATAATCATAATGTGACCTGCGACAATTTTTTCCCACGCCTGGTCTAGATATTCGGTAAGCCATGCTAAAAGATCTTATGGGTATTTACGGTTTTCATCAAAGATTGTGAAGACGACATTTATGACATGATCACTGAGATCCACGTGTGCTACAGTTTTGGCGACGTGCTTCAAAGTAGATTGATCAATGGATGCTCCGGCGATGTGATAGAATGTTAATGCTGTGTCTACGTCGTTGATGTTGTTAAGGAAGTGGAAGAAATTTAAGTAATCCTGCCTGGAAACCCCTTTCCCATGGTCTCTAAACCTGAAATGAAACAAGAACGAAAATTTGATTGTCAGGATAATGTGTAGATGAATCTCAGCCTGTGGTCGCCGTTACACAAGTTGAAAGTGGCCTTGTAAATCGTGTACATTGTTTTTAAAGTATATTTGAAACAAGAAATGCATAAGATCTAAAATCAAGTGCAATTTTTTTCTTGCTGTCTAATTTTAATTATAAAGAATTGACAGTGGAAGAAGTCTGTGGAGAAAATGGGAATAGCATAATAAAGAGGATAAAGGGAAAGTGAATAAAAATATCAAGTATGAAAAGGATAAAAGCCGAGTTTCTAAGACGAGCCGAACGAGATTTGAAGTAGAACAAAATATGAATAACAAAATAGATAAGAGCGGAAAAGTGAATAAAACAAAAATACAGTGTGGGCTTAGATCAATATCGAGCAAAAAATGAATGAATTTCGTGTAAGGGGCGTCGCCGAAGGAGAAAAATACGAACAATGAACATATTACCAAGTTTATAAAAGAAGTAATGGAAGTAGAGGTAAAGATGCAGGAAAGCTAGCACAGGAAAAATTACAGTACTAAAGCTCAAGGATAGAGATGACAAAATCAAGATAATGAAAAATTAAAGAATGATCAGAAAAACTAAGAGATGACAAAAAAGAAAAGAAAGATATAAAGAGATATAACACAGCAAAAGTAGGCTACCAAAAATTACTACTGAAAGGAAAACTATGGAAATAGAACAAACAGAATTAGTGCAGAATAAGCAAACAAAGAACGACACACAAGTAACAACAAAGGAAACACCAATGACGAACAGCAAAAGATAAAGGAAATGAATCAGGTCAGCAAGAAAATAGAAAGGGACAGTAAAAAAATAAAGAAAGAAACACAGAAAAAAATGGATAAAAGGTGATAAACAAAATAGGAGGAAGAGATGTTGAGGGAGAAAGGAAGGGAGTAGAGGCAAGAGACGGATGAAAAAGAAAAGAGAAATAAAATGCCAGAGTAAAATAGAAAAAGGGAAAATACAACAAGAGGAAACCAAAACTATAATAAAGAGATAAGGAGGAAAAAGGGGGAAGAAATAAAACTATGCTTTTGGAATGTAGCAGGGATTAAAAACAAAGATAAGGAATTTTGGACATTCGTGTACGAAACATGGATAGAATGGAAAAACTGTTGGACAATTGAGGAGCAGAAGTAACAAAGGGGGTAAGTGCCAATTTGCCGAAAACAGATGTTTTTATAGATA
The DNA here is from genome assembly GCA_910593695.2 of Ocypus olens. Lineage (NCBI taxonomy): Eukaryota > Metazoa > Arthropoda > Insecta > Coleoptera > Staphylinidae > Ocypus > Ocypus olens. Next base: position 35,890,712 of record OU343056.1, read on the forward strand.
CGTTGTATGTGCCATCGACTATATCCTACCAATAAGGCAAACTGCCAGTAATTCAAATTCCCTAAAAAATCAGACAGATAGGTGGCGCTTTCTGTAAGTGCTCAGTCATTTCCAATACCGTAGTAGGTATTGTTGTGCTGCACCATTGAAAGGCAGAAGCAGCTAGCATGCTCATGAAAAGGGACATCGCATCGTTGCAAGAGCCATGAAGTACCACGAGTGTGTTCTCAGTGGATTTAGAAGAAGTCATTTTTGTACCTACTTTGACCCTTTCTGACATGTTTTACTTGAACCAACTTTCGTAGGAATCCGCTTTAATAATAATAATAATAATCTTTATTTGTTCAACCCAAAAATAAAAACAAGTGTATAAGGGATACGTAAATGAATTTGCACACATCAAAATACAGAATCATATGTACAAAATTTCACCAATTAATCTGGGAAGACAAACCACAAGGCGAGATTCAGTTTTGGGGGAAATACCCAACTGTTCTTCCATCTAAACCTTATAAATATAACAAGAAAAAAACTAAATAATAATAAAGTATACTAAACTAAAAACTAATACTAATAAAAACTAATAACTAATAAAGTGCCATACATATACATACCGGGTGACCCAGGGTTCTGTAAAAGCCCCATAACTTATTTGCTATTTGGGATATCGACTTCTAGTTTTCTTGAACTGGTACCCACACTTATTCTACATATTTTAAAAATATGTATGTTTTTGTACAGGGTGTCCCAATATACATAACAGAACAAAGTTATGTTTTTTCAAATGGAACACCCCATATTTTATACTTTATTTTCAATCCTTTTGAGAAGCTGATAAATAGTATAAGATACTAGGGGTCTATTATGGACGGTTGGTTAGTTATGGGCAAATTTGTGGCAAAAACATGTACACACTGAAAACATTGCAGAAGCGTTTCTAGCAAAGATAGCATCATTATTTATACACTAGAAAATTTCCCACATCATAAAGAATAATACACATTGGCTTTGGTTCTCTTTTATTCATAGTGCTATACAGGGTGTCAACATACACAAAACAATGGATAACTATTTTTTTTCAAATGGAACACCCTATATAAGTTGCCACTAATCTATGGCATTTTTAATAAGCTTTCCAATGATATACAGTTTTTATAACAAAATATTAACGATTCTTGAGATTTATCAATAAAAACATATTTGTTTTGTCACCTTCTGCTGATTTTTGGATTTTCAGCCAAAACTATGCATTTTCAGGAAAAATTATAAGAGACCAAAGTTGTAGAGCGAAAAATTTCCGATCGACATAGGTCTTTCAACTTTTAAGATAATGCGTGCATTGCCCGCCAGAGTGCGCAAAATCGTGACAGTATATGCATTTTAGCGTTTTCTTTTCAAATTTTTATTAATAAATTGCACTATACTTTATTTTCTGCACCCTCTGGCGGAAAAACGGGAAATTATAGGGAAATTAAAATGGCCCACATCGATTGAAAATGTTCCGCTCTACAACTCTTAATAGAAGCAATTTTTGCCAAAAATGCATAGTTTTCCCTAAAAATGCAGATTGAAAATGTATATATCATTTTCTGCGTTTTTCAATGGTTTTTTACATTTTTAGCGAAAACTATGCATTTTGGGCAAAAATTCCTTCTTTTAAGAGTTGTAGAGCGGAATATTTTCAATCGATGTAGGTCATTTAAATAATTCTATAGTTACCCGTTTTTCTGCTAGAGAACGTGGAAAATAAATTATAGTGCAATTAATTAACAAAAAAACGCTAAAATACATATGCGGTCACGATTTTGCGAACTCTGGCGAGCAATGCACGCATTATTGGAAAAGTCGAAAGACATATATCGATCTAAAATTTTCCGCTCTACAACTTTGGTCTCATATTATTTTTTCAGAAAATGCATAGTTTTGGCTGAAAATTCAAAAATGAGCAGGAGGTGACAAAAGAAAAATGTTTTTATGGATAAATCATAAGAATCCTTAATATTTCATTATACAAATTGTACATCATTGGAAAGCTCATTCAAAATTCCATGCATTGGTATCAAGATATATAGGGTGTTTCATTTAAAAAAAAATAGTTATCCATTATTTTGCGTATGTTGACACCCTGTATAGCAGTATGAACAAAAAAGAACCAGAGCCGATTTGTATTATTCTTCATGATGTGAAAAATTCTTTAGTGTATAAAAAACGACGCTAGCATTGCTAGAAGCGCTTCTGCAACTTTTTCAATGTGTCCTTGTTTTTGCCACAAATTTGCCCATAACTAACCAATCGTCCATAATAGACCCATACCATCTTATACTATTTTTATCAGCTTCTCAAGAGGGTTGAAAATAAAGTATAAAATACAGGGTGTTCCATTTAAAAAAACATAACTTTGGTCAGTTATGTATATTGGGACACCCTATATAAAAACATACATATTTTTAAAATATGTAGAATAAGTGTGGGTATCAGTTTAGGAAAACAGGAAGTCGATATCTCAAATAGCAAATAAGTTATGGGGGTTTTACAGATCCCTGGGTCACCCGGTATATATATATATATATATATATATATATATATATATATATATATATACATACATACACACACACATACATATAATCAAATAAAATACAATGTAATAAGAGCGAAAAATGAAATGTATCAAGAAACGAAAATACAAAAATACAGAAATTAAGTAAACAAGTTTAATATTGCATACTAATTGAATTTACTTGTAATTGTGTTCAAAATTAATATTATTATTAATAATGTTATCATCAATGATGTTAAATAGCCAGTGACATTTTGAAATACCTATACCGACGTCTAAAGTTACTGATTGTTAGTACCTTAAAATGATGAGGAATAGCATTATAGACTTTATAAATTTGATATGAGAAAGAACGCTCAAAAAGTGAAGTGCGGTGTGCAGGGGGTGATAGTCGACCTTTAAATCTTGTATTTAGTGTATGAACATCCTCACGAAATTTAAGTCTATTATACAGATACGGCGGTTTTTTCAATAAAATCACTTTGTGATAGAAAGTGGCTGCACGAGTCAACCTTCTGGTTAGCATGTTGGCCCAACTCGCATCTTTTAGCTTATGAGATATTTTGTTATATTTTCGAATGCCATATATAAATCGTAGACAAGAATTTTGTACATTTTGTATGCGATTTGAAGTTATTTTATCAATGGCAGGACTATAGAGAGTTGAACAATAAGAGAAATGAGACAAAACGTATGCATTGCACAATGATATTTTTGACTTGATTGGCAGACTAAGTCGATGTGGGTTGAATATTAGCAAAGTTGTATAATTGAAAGTTGACTGCCAACAACCTGATCTCTTGTTTACTAGTGAATCTTCTTCTGAAGTAGCACATTGGAAAGCAATTTCGATATTTAAAACAGGAAAAACGTGGAAGCTCTAGAAATTATCTCAATTAATTAGCTACCATACATTAACAAGGTTGGTGATAACAAGAAAAAAACACTTAATATCCATGATTCCATATCTACAACACTATAAACACCAAGCATTCTACGCTATTTTAACCAAATAATATACTGACACAGCCCGTTTCCCAATTTTTTTAATTCCTTTCAAGTTTTAATTTTTTTTTCTGTTGTTTTTCTTGTAGCAAATTTAGGCGCAAGGTACAGTGATGAGCAGTGGGTAAATACCCAACGGGTAGGTAAATGAAAGTTGGGTATATACCTGGTATATTCCGACGGATGGAGGGAATATTTTATTATATATATTTGATATGTTTTTATTTCAACTTTACAATTATTTTTTTTGTTTTTTAAGTGGCCTACTACAATTGTTAGAGTATCTTAAATTAACAAAGTGGCAATACTTTGGTATATACCAGGTACATGGTATTTACCCAAATTGAATATATTCCGTTTATTATATCGGGTATTTACCCATCACTGGCAAGGCACATAATACGTTAGATCATTGTTTTGGTATGCGAAGGATTTTTTAATTTCTCTGTTTATCAATTTTGGCACTTAGCCCCTTTGTTACTTTTGCTCCTCAATTATGAATGGGAAGTAAAATTTTCAAAAAGGATCAATACAAGACGAAGGGCGAAGAGAGGTACTGTGGTGGGAATAAAAAAATAGTATAGGATAATTGAACAAGAACAGAGAGAAGACGTAATTAGGCAAAAAATAAAAATTGGAGGACGAATGGAATATACTCACCATATACAGCAAAAAAAATAAAAGAAACAAAAAAGCAAATTGAAGAAATGATCAAAGTGACCATTGGAGGAGACTGGAATGCAAGAACAGAGAGACACAATGTTAGAACACTAGGAAGGCAAGGAGAGGAAGAAGGAAAAATAAGGAACTCGAGAGAAGAGCAGATCAACAACGAAGGAAGAGTAATGATAGAATGGACAGAAAGCAAGAACTGGAATATAATGAACGGAAGAACTGAAAAGGATAAGAAGAGACAATATACATATATCAGTAGAGGAGGAAAATAGAAGAAGAAATAAAGGTAACTAAAGAAATAAAGAACAAAAACGACATATGGAAATATATAAATAAGGACGGAGTCAATAGAGAAAATACCAATAATGCAATAAAGAAGGAACAATGGACGAAACACTTCCAAGAATTATTAAAGGGGGAAACTGAAAGGAAGGTTATATACAGGGTGTTTCAAAATTCATGCACCAAAAGTTTTCTGCGTACTCCTCGTAGATAAAAAGAAAAAAAACCGTTATGACAAATCTTGATTTTCCATAAAATAACATGGATTAAACCCCTTCGCAGAAATATTAAAAAGACGCCACTACTCCCTATCAATGAATACTTTCGTTCGCGTGTAGAAACAGGCGAGAACACCACGTACATGTTCGCGCTCGCCTGGTCTGGGGTCTCTCGAGCTTGTATTAGATAAACAAACGGTGCCGATTTCATTGATGCAGCACACAAATTAGGTTAATGTATCATCGAGTATGGAATTGGAATTTTTAAAACCGATTTGTGTCTTCCTGGAAACACAGATGTTTTTACGGACTTTCTAAAGATGTGTTATTCCAAATTAGGTCTTGGCCTTGGGTAACAAAGGGATATCATTTACAGCACCTTACTTAAAATTAATAGGACTGCAGGGGATACAATTGTACAGCAATAAAAATGCACAAGTGTAGGAAGCCGCCAGGAACAATAACAAAAAAGCATAATAAATAAAGTGAACTTGAAATTTGTGCGTCGGTTTTATCAACTCGCACCGGACTATTTATGTTTAGATAAAATTATTTCAACTGCGCGCTCGAAATTAGGTCAACACTTAAAATCGACACCGTTTGTTTTTATACAAGCGAATGAAAGTATTCATTGATAGGGAACTGTGGCGTCTCTTTAATATTTCTGCGCAGGGGTTAAAACCACTTTATTTTGTAGAAAATCGAGATTTGTCAAAAGGATTTTTTTTCTTTCTATCTACGAGGAGTACGCAGAAAATTTTTGGTGCATGAATTTTGAAACACCCTGTATAGTATGGATGAGAATGAGAAGGAAGTTCGAAAATGACATTACGGTAGAAGAAACAAAACAAGAAATCTCCAAAATGAAGAACAAAGTAGCTGGGTAGGCGACATTCAGAATGAAGTATGGTTATATGCAGAAGAAGCCATTATTGATAATCTATAATATAGAGGGGAGAAGGTATACCAGAAGAATGGAAAGGAGGTACAACACCAATACACAAAAGTGGAAGTAAAAAGGACGTCAAGAACTATAGTGGGATAACACTGATGGACACTGGTTATAGGATATATGCTTCAATATTAAAAAGAATAATAGAAAACATATGTGAGGAAGATGAGATGTTCACAGACAACAAAGCAGGATTTAGAAAGAACAGAGGGGTGATAGACAACATATATTGGGTGTTTCAGACCACCCGTAGAGCCCAAATATGTCATGAAATACAAATCGGATTGAGAAAAAAAATACGTCCAAAATTTGGTTTATATGGTAAAGGGCCAAAAATGGTTATTTTTTGTTTTAATTCTCTATCTGACGATGTGTTTAATCAAGAGACCTATCAATCGAATTTTTATTAAGGTCATCCGAGGTCATTTGGTGTCTCAAAAATATTTAAAAAACAAATTTTTCATATTTTGAGGTAGAAATCGATGAGGTGCAAGCCGATTTTTCACTATTTTATAAAAGTCGATTCATTTTACCTCTGACAGGAACTATTTTATACAAGTCGATTTATTTTACCTCTGACAGGAACTTTTAACACATTTCAAGTGGTGCGTCATCCCTAAAAATCTTATTTTTCTCTTTTTTTTCGATTTTTCCAATTTTACGGATAAGGGTTGAAGTTTTTGTAGCATTTTGAAAGACAAAAATTTTGTTTTTTCATTTTTTCTATCTCTAATAGTAAAAAGTTATAACCAATTTAAATTTGTTTTTCCTACTTGATTTTTAAATTTTTGTCGATATTTACCAATTATAAAGGCACAGGTGGATATTTAGCAGAAAAACTCATAAGACATGTTTTGTAGCATTTTTCAAGACGGAAATTTTAGTTTTATTTTTATATTTTTAGCTTTAATACAAAAAAAATGATGACCATATAAACTATGTCCGCGGATAATTCTCACCTCAAGATACAACATTATTTGGTTAATTAGGAATTCCGAATCTGGGGGCATTTCGCTTATCTTAACCAGGGGGACCCTTTATTTCTCGTATCAAATGACAAATTATGACATTTTTTTCGTAGTCATCTTTTAAATAAGGCGTTGAAGTCATTCGTAATTTTATGTCATCAATAAGTTTTTGTATGCGATATCTGGAATAAAGGTAAGTATTCTATGTAAAAAAAAATTGTAAAAACAAATAAAAATGAATTTTATTATCAAATTCCATTCCATTCTTTTGTATTGTGGTGATGTATGGATGTTTGTAACAAGAAACTGGTTTTTGTTTAATTAAAAAAAAATTATTTTATTTATATAATCTATTTCGTATTTTTTTGTATGGCAATCCGATTTGTATTTCTCGAGATATTTGGGGTGTACGGGTGGTCTGAAACACCCGGTTTGCAACACGAGCGGTAGGCGAATCGTAACCATAGTAACAACTAAACTGTTGGGCAATGAAACCGCTATCATTTGATTGGACGTCACCTGTTGGGCAATGAAATTGCTATCATTTGATTGGACGTCACCAGTGGAGAAAATGATTCGGCCGAATAATGTACCACTTACTCAATCAAAAACGATTTAACAACGTTTATACAATTTAATAAGATGCGAAAAATAAGTTTAACCACGTACCATTTAATAAAAACCCTTGCCATGACTTTGACAAATGTCATGTTACGGTGAGAATAATTTCGCTAGTCAAATATCAATTCATGCATTGTAATTACTATGAACAATAATCTGAGTTATTCCAATGAAGAGAGCGTATTCATTATCAAAACATTTTGCAGTGGCGTCATTTTACTCAGAGTTCGTGACATTACATGCAAATGGAACAGAAGAAACAACGATGAATTGGAAGAAACAGTTTTGGGTTTGATAAATGCTAAACCAACAACTAGCATACGATGCATTGCTCGTGAGTGCAACGTGTCTAAATTCTCTGTACAGAAAATTCTGAAGAAGCATGGTTATTCTTAAAAACATTAATGCCATCAGGAGATACTGTTAGTGGATGAAGAAAGGAGGTGTGTATTCTGCGAAATAATGCAGGATCGATCAAACACAGACCATAATGAATGCTAAAAATTTACTTCCATACAACAATAAAACAGTAAACATTCAGTTTTTTAATAGAAATACACCAATTGTTAATTTAAATCAGAGCACCAAATTTCTTGGGATTGCTGAGGACGAGCAACTCACCTGGTGTCAGCATGTTGATTATGTGTGTAGTAAATTAAATACTGCTTACTATGCAGTTCTTAAACTAAAACCAATTTTACCACCAGAGTCAATCATAACTCTCTACTCATTGGTATATCCTTATCTCTCCTATAATATACCAGCATGGGAAAGAATTCAAAGAATATTCATAGCCCAGAAAAGAGTATTTTATTTAAGGAGAACATATGTACAGTCAGAGAAAATACAAATGCGAAACTCGCTCGGTGAGGGAATGCTGCCGCATGTCGGTGCTTAGTTCGGTCGAAACCCATCCCCACTTAAAATACAATTATGAGGTAATAAAATTTACAAGCCTAGTTCACTTCTCGCCCTTAAGCGATCGACCGACGGAAAATTTTATTTCGTTATATGATTTCTATCAGTTACTGCCATATCTGTGATTTTTTCATCTTCCAATTTTTGGTGCGTCATCTTCAAAAATTCGAATAACTAAAATGTTTATTTTGATATTTTTTAATATAATTATCAACAATTGAACAGTAATTTGATATAAAATTATTGGTAATATTTTAGTAGTAATTTTCTTTTCAGTTTCGTATAAATATGTTAACCCATTTTTGCCAAGATATGACCTTGAAACCCTCGAAAAATAAGATTTTATTTTTTTAATCATTAAAAATTATAATAATAATCTGAAAAATTCACATATATTTTTTACCCAAATAAAAGTTTATTTAGAGTATTATTTTTTTAAGTTTAATCATTTTTTTTTTCGCCCTTTCTAAGCTTGAAAAAATTTACTTAATTTGGTATTTGGGATAAAAATATTTATGATTTTTTTCAGATTTTTATAGTGGTTAAAAACAAAAACCCATTTTTCGAGGGTTTCATGGTCACATCTTGACAAAAAATTGGGTTGTTTATACGAAACTGAAAAAAAATTAATACTGAAATACTAATAATAATTTCACATAAAATACTGTTGATAAATATACAAAAAATATCGTAAAAATATTAGTTATTCGAATTTTTGAAGTTGTCGCACCAAACGTTGAAAGATGAAAAAATCACATAGATGGTATTTATTGATAGCAATCATATCATGAAATAAAATTTAAAGTTACACTTTTTTAAGACTTTTAAGCATTTTTTTCGGGCCAATTTTTTTAGTACTCTTAAAACTCTTTGGCATTTTTTCCAAGACAATTTTTTCCAGTACTCTTTTTGGCATTTTATTCAGGACAATTTTTTCCAGTACTCTTTTTGGAATATTATTCAGGACAATTTTTTTCAGTACTCTTTTTGGCTTTTTCTTAGTTCATTTTTTCAAGACTTATTAGCATTTGTTGGGGACAATTTTTTTTAGTACTATTAAGACTCTTTGGCATTTTTTCCAAGACAATTTTTTCCAGTACTCTTTTTGGCGTTTTCTTTAAACAAATTTTTTCAGTGCTCAATTGGTATTTTTTTCAGGACAATTTTTTCAGTACTCTTTTTCAAGACCACTATGGCATTTTTTTTTTCAGGACAATTTTCTTCAGTATTCTTTTCCAAAACTCTTTTTGGCATTTTTTTTCAAGACAATCTTTTTAGTACTCTTTCTCAAGACAAAATCGTTACTTCTACAGCAGGCTTTCTATAGCAAAACATAATTCAAAAATTATATAATTACGTACACCAAGAATAAGAGTCTCTTTTTTAACCAAGTTATTTTAAGTTGTTTCGTGAATACATGTCTGAATTTAACTTTACGTATTTTATACCCGACGTGTCCAATATTGTAAAGGAAATATAATGATCTAATAAAATTGTATTTTATTCTATTCTATTTTTAAGACTCTTTTAGGCATTTTTTTTAGACAATTTTTTCCGGTACTCTTTTTGGCATTTATTTTCAGTACTCTTTCAAGACTACTTTTGGCACTTTTTTTTCAGGACAATTTTTTCTCAGTACCATTTTTTTAGTATTCTTTTCGGTATTTTATTTTAGACAATTTTTTCCAGTACTCTTTTTGCCATTTTCTGGACTTTTTTTTAGTACTCTTTTTCAAGACTACTTTTGGCATTGCTTTTTTTAAGACAATTTTTTTTAGTGCTTTTTTTCAAGACTCTTTTTGGCACATTTACTTTCTCCGTTACGAAGTACGAGAAAGTATTCTGATCGTGAAAAAATTTTCAAATTTTTTTTTACGGAAATATCCGTCCCTAGATGCCAATTTAACAATTTCTGGAAACAAAAATTGTGCTGTTCGTCTATGTGTGTGCGTGTGTCTGTGTGTCTGTCTGTCCGTCGGTGTGCGCTGTATCTCAAAAACTAATGGAGCAATTGATATGAAACTTTAAACATAAGTCTTAATTGAGAATCTAAATAACTGAAAAGCTTTTGGTAAAATTTCATACACCCGAAGTGGGTGTTTACCTTAACTGTTTTTTGTTTTTTCCCAATATTTTTTTAAATATGAAAAATGTCACAAAATCATTTAAACAAATATTGAAGACAACAAATAAATTAACATCTTTTGTTAGAAAATATTTTTCATAAAATCATTGTTATTTGAGAAAAAAATTTATTAATTTGTTTTTCATTTTTGATTTATAATGAAGAAACGATAATAGTTACAGTAAATTTATGAATAATAAAATGAACAACTTATAAAGAATAAGTTTTTTTTGAAATCTCGTTGGTTTTTGAGTAAACTGAGTTTTTGAATTTAAAGTATAATTTTTCCATCTTTCATAACTTTGAGGTTTTAACCGTCAGTTTCATCCAAGTCGACAAAACACTCGATGCACATTTAAATTGAAAATAAACCATGAAACCGTAAATATAAATTATACTACCAAGTCGGAGAAAGTAACATGATGGCCACATCACCATTTTTTTTTCAGGACAATTTTTTCAGTACTCTTTTTGGTATTTTTTTTCAAGACGATTTTTTCCAGTACTCTTTTTGGCATTTTTTTGGGACAATTTTTTTCAGTATTCTTGTTCAAGACTTCTTTTGGCATTTTTGTGGGCAAATTTTCTTTTTTTAATTTCAAACATTTTTTTAATATTGTAAATAACGTTCAATGACCTTGACAAAATTCACCTAATTTGGTATTTGAGTCCATAATATATGTAATTTTTACAGATTTTTAAAATAATTTTTTAGTGGTTAAAAAATTATATTTCAAACAATCTTATTTTGGGGCTTCCCGGGTCATGTAGGGTTTTTTTTTTGATATACGGCTACTTTGGTTTAAAGCACATCTCATGATATTTTCATATTTATTTAAAAATCTGTGTCGGGTGGCATTTTGACCATCTTATCTCGGGATACCCTTTTATTACCTCATAAATGGATTTTAAGCAGGAACGGGATTCGACCGAACTAAACACCGACATGCGGCAGCATCCCTCGCCGATCGAGTTTTGCATTTGTATTTTCTCTGACTGTACTTACATTAATATGAATTTACATATTTAAAATAGCAACATTTGCTGCAAATTAATAAACTAACTAAAAACTAAACTAAGCTTAACTTTTTGCAGTCTGTCTGTTTTACCAAAGAATGCTAGTTCACACTTTACAACGAGCCCAACGTTATTATTCATAGTAATGACAATGAGTGAATTGATATCTGACTAGAAAAATTATTCTCACCATTACATGACATTTGTCGAACTCATGGCAAGGTTTTTTTTTAAATGGTACATTGTTCAACTTATTTTTATTATTTCTGAGGTGAATTCTGGTACAAACGTAAATTAAATGTATAATTAATTTACAATTTTTAATTCTCTAAAAAATATTCCTTTACGATTTTTCTCTAAAATGAATAGGGGAGCTAATAATTACACATATTTAATTTTACATGTTAAATCCCAATGTTCACCCCTTATCCCAGACACTCGGTATATTTCTTATTATGTGAACCTGTGAGCAAAGTAATTGGATTTGTGTATTAGCGACTTTTGACCGTCTTTATTTTTTAATTCTAGATATGTACTGCAAGAAGTATATCATTCGATAGTATCACATTTTGATTAAGAACAGAAATTGTAAATAAATATTACCAAATAACTATAAATTCAATGTCACCTTCACCTTCAATTAAATTTAATAAGTACATGATGCACTCTTTCGCCAATTTGAATCGACGATGGAAATTATCATCAAATGCATCGACAAAATTTAACCTTAGATTTATTGGACGAGGTAAACAAACCAAAATTAATAAAATCATTAACCTCCAAGATTTCATCAGTCTCCTCAATGCATCCCAAATCCTTCATTTTTAATAACAAAGACAAAACAAAGGTTATTAATTTCAAAATCATCTGCCAAATGTACATAACTTCATGACTATATTCATTGTCAATTTATTTGTTTTTGAGTTAATCGGCCAAAATCCGCTGGTTAAATATTTGACATTTCTTGGGGACTTTAATCATGATTAAGTTGCGGTGCAAGCCAATTCTCCGCTAACCATTAATTAACTTTTTAACCATGATTAAGTAGCATAACAATACTACATTTATTAAAACATATACCTATTTGATATGTAATTAGCATCATAATAAAGATATAATTTATAAAGAAAACCAAAGGGAAAGTTAAAAAAAAGGGTGTTTTTTGAAAACAACTTTTTTCCCCATATATTGGTTGTAATTTGAAGTCTTTGCGACCAAAAATTAGCATATTCACAATATGTACTATCATTAAACGGTATTTTGTTAACACTTACATTTTTTTTACTCTCTTTAACATCTTTATCTTCTTCTTTTGTGAGTAACCACCATAGGCCAGCAGTAATTCAGTGAAGTCCGCTTCGGAAATGTTGCCATTTTCATTAGGATGTTTTCTCTGAAACTCCAAACTGAGTATCTCCTTTTGCAACTGCTCTTGGAAGTCGAGGAATTTTTCAATGGTGAGCTTTTGCTTCAGCGTTGGGCCGAAGAAATAAGTGGTGAGCGCTGAATTAACACCCTAAACAACACAATAAAACACAGAGAAATTGTAAACAATGTAATAAAATGTATACAATTTGATTTTTAAAACTGTTACTCTAGTCCAGGGATCTCCAAACTACAGCCCGCGGGCCGCGTTTGGCCCGCGACCTCAACGAGTCCGGCCCGCGACAAACAGTTACATTTTGCGTAAACGTCACATTTAAAAAATTTATAACGATTTTTCGTTATAGATTTTGAAATGAGTTATAAAATTGATTATATCTTGACCCACTAGATTATGAAGAATTGTACATATGGCCCGCGATGGAAAAAGTTTGGAGACCCCTGCTCTAGTCTATAAGAACACTGCTGTTTCGTAGTAAAGGCGCAACAGGTGTGCATCCGCCACTGGCTGTAGGTTGTACTTGACTGCATTATAGTAACAAAAGCGATGTGTAAACTCTACAAAATCTCATTCACTTTTAGAATAGATAACTCCATGATTAAGGCGACATCTATTGTCTCAAATTGAGTGGTGTTATCTACCAGTAAGGGGAAATATTCTACAATTACAATAAGTAATAATGTAAATATCAATTACTCTTTCCTCATTGAACAACTGCTGAGCAGTTTTGATCCTATAAAGGCCAATCCAAAATCATGAAAAATGTAATACTTTTCGTCTCAAATTGAAGAAGACGAATGGTTTTCAAGAATTTTTCATCATTTTTCCATTTGTGGTTTATCTTTTGGTTTTCATTCCCTGCTCTGTGATTTTGGCTTATAGAACCTAGACACCCTTTCAACAAAAACAGAAATTTGAGTAGAGCTGCTCCAGTCCGTGAGATCCTACGCAGTTGCCAGCATCTTTGGGACGATTTTTGCACACAATTTTCTCAACCCCAAATGTTTAGTTCGAATCGTGTATATAGACGATTCTCCCAAATTGAGTTTATCAGCAATTATTCCGGCAGTGAATCAGCAATCGGAAAACACAAGAGACTGCAAACGTCGAGGGTCGACCTGGCTTTGTAGTCTTCACAGCTCTCACCGAAACGTTTGATCCACTTGAAAAGAACAGTTTTATCATAAACAGCCCTCAGCATTTCATGAATTTTCTTTCCAAGTTTCACTAAAAATTTCATGTTTTTCCATCTGTTTATCAATCCCTATAGTGGACAAGAGTAAATAAAACCCACTTCTAGCGGTACGCTTGCCTGAGCTCTGACTTTTTTTAAAATTAAACATGTACGATCTAGATCATGTGTGTGATTAACTTTGATCAATATCGAGTATCAAAGAGCGAAAGAAGACATTACTTGGAAATCAAGAGAGCAGGTTGTTCTGACAGTTACTGACACTCCAGCAGGTCTCCTGCCAACAGAGCAGCCAATTTGCATCAATCTCAAGTCCACAGCTCAGTTCGTGGATTTGTTGGGCAGAATATACATGCTTAAACACCTATAATTTAAACTTCATTTCACTAAAAACCAATTTATAATAAATATTATGTAACTAGGAGATCACGCGGCAGTTTAAATCTGAGGAGATACTGTAAATCTCCTAAGATTTCAACTTAGCTTGATCTCCGTGTTGCATACGATTTTTTATTTCATTTCGTTTTTAAAGTTTTAATTTCTTATCAGCCACATAATATAACAATTATAATCATTATTGATGATATTTAGAAGTTGAAACCCTGCTGCGGATTCAAACAGTGCATCTTTGCTGCTTCGGTTTGAACACTATCATCGATATAAGTGGTAGGTTAAGTGGAAGAACAGTAAGAGGTTACTACCTCACTGAACTTCGCCTACTCTGCCATGATATTTCTTGTACTTTTATTTTTTTTTCTCGCTATAAAGACAATTTATTATTATTATTATTATAATTAATCATAGCACGAGTTATATTAAGCCAGAGATTATAATGAATAAAATTTTGTAATATTGATGTCAACTCACAAATTGCAGAGCTTTTAATGTTTGTGGATTTTTTCAGCATAAAAACTACATAAACTGCCATCATTGTCTCTTTATTCTTCACGGTGTTTCTTGCCGTCGCACATTTTACCGTTTCACAGGCTTTACTGTGACAAACTGCACCCCGATGATTTGCAACATCCATTTTGACGTTTGGAATTCTGACAGGCCATAACCTATGATCACAGCTTATTTTGTTTTTTACCAGTGTACCCAACTTATCAAAAACGTAGCGAGGCTGTTGGGTTTGTTTCAAATTCTCAACGTCCAATTTCCTCCACAGCGGAATATTCATATGGCAATGACGGCAGGTTCGGTTATGCGGGTGTGCATTTCCACAATATTAAAAATTCAATCGCTATAAATGTTTCAGAGAAGCAGCAATTGATAATATGTTAGTTCAATAGTAGCTCTAAAGTTTTTATATCTCCGTCGTCATTAACAGCGGAGATAAAGTCATAATTTATACTTCTAAATTTAGGAGTTTAAAATACGAAATGAAATAAAAAATTGACAATGCTGTGCGTGAGAGATATCTAGAAAATAACCTTGAAAGTGTTTCCGGTATTTGCGTGGTCTCTGTGCCTTGATCCGATGCTCGTCTGGTGCCTGATCAGCGTAGCCACCTTCTCGAATTCTTCACAATCTACATCCCCGTCTCCGTTCAGATCAAACATGCGGAAGGCAATTTCAAAATGGCGCCTTGATGCTGAAAATGAAAGAAATTCAAATTTTACAAGTGCATTTTGATAAGATAAAAAAATCTCGGAAGCAAAATTAGAGTATTATAGCAAAATGTACGATTGGAATTTGTCTCGGTAAATTTTACCAAGAAATATTGCATTGCATGATGAGGGCGTAGTAGTTAACGTGCTGGACTGTTATTTTGACAGTGCTAAGGGTTTTCATAAGGGGACCATATAGTTGAATTTATGGTGTTTAGTCGCCCCCTACTAAACACCAATGGGAAAAACTTAAGCTTTTCTCTTCTGAAATTCCTAGTTGATGGAACAGCTAATATCAAACTGTGTTCAATGTTTCAATGCTTCGATAATAAAATATTATTTGGAACCGCACCACAATAACTTTGTTTTACCACTATAAAGCAGTTTTAGTTACTTTCTTACCTGAAACTATACTGAAATAGCAAATATATATTTTTATTATGTCTCTACTAAGAGTTTGATAATGACCATCTTTTATTGTTAGTCGAAATTATAGTCACAGTGTAAAAATGATTGTGTCTGATTTTTAAATCATATCCAAGATGTAAATAGCAAATAGACAATTGGTTAACCCTTTGCGGGGCGGTGGGACATATACGTCCCACCTACATTCCCTCGCTCAGATGCCATTATTTTGTACCCTAGGCCATGTCTCACGTGGACAATGGGTGTTGGAGTTTTTATGAGTTCCCTCAACTTCCCAAACTAAAAATTTGGCATTATTGTTCACTGGGAATTTGTTATTAACAAATAAAAATAAAAAAAAAACGACTTTATTCGGAAAAAAATCGGTCACGTGAAATTTTTGCAATTATCAATATGATTTTATTACCTAGATATATGTTTTTGGGGTCGCTGATTACGAATCCGTTGTCAAAAATGACTTTTGAGAGCTGTCAACTGTCAAAACAGCTGTCAAGATTCACAAAATATTTGAGATTCGTCACTTTTGCTACGACTTGTGCTCCACCCAGTGGTGAATAATATCAAGATACATTTCGGTTCTCGTCTACCGTTACCGGCATGTATCTACACTATAAATATTACTTCCGAAAAATTTGCAGATGTGTGTTGGGTTGAATATGGCAGACTGATGATTCTTAACAAAGATGAAACAGCTGTCTCTGTCTTTCGCCTCACACATTTGCAAATTTTTATCATCATCTGACCGAGAATCTCGTTAGCACTTTATCTACAGTTATTCCCATGTACGGTCGTTAAAAAATTCTCCTATATATATATATATATATATATATATATATATATATATATACCGGGTGACCCAGGGATCTGTAAAAGCCCCATAACTTATTTGCTATTTGAGATATCGACTTCTAGTTTTCTTAAACTGGTACCCACACTTATTCTACATATTTTTAAAATATGTATGTTTTTGTAGGGTGTCCCAATATACATAACAGAACAAAGTTATGTTTTTTTAAATGGAACACCCTATATTTTATACTTAATTTTCAACCCTCTTGAGAAGCTGATAAAAATAGTATAAGATAGTATGGGTCTATTACGGACGGTTGGTTAGTTATGGGCAAATTTGTGGCAGAAACATGTACACATTGAAAACATTGCAGAAACGTTCCTAGCAAAGATAGCATCATTATTTATACACGAGAAAATTTCCCACATCATAAAGAATAATACATATCGGCTTTGGTTCTCTTTTATTCATAGTGCTATACAGGGTGTCAACATACGCAAAACAATGGACAACTATTTTTTTTCAAATGGAACACCCTATATAAGTTACCACCAATCTATGGCATTTTTAATAAGCTTTCTAATGATATACAGTTTGTATAACAAAATATTAAGGATTTTTGAGATTTATCAATAAAAACATATTTCTTTTGTCACCTTCTGCTGATTTTTGGATTTTCAGCCAAAACTATGCATTTTCAGGAAAAATTATAAGAGACCAAAGTTGTAGAGCGAAAAATTTGTGATCGATAAAGGTCTTTAAACTTTTAAGATAATGCGTGCATTGCCCGCCAGAGCGCGCAAAATCGTGACCGTATATGCATTTTAGCGTTTTCTTTTCAAATTTTTTATTAATAATTTGCACTATACTTTATTTTCTGCACCCTCTAGCGGAAAAACGGGAAATTATAGGGAAATAAAATGGCCCATATCGATTGAAAATGTTCCGCTCTACAACTCTTAATAGAAGCAATTTTTGCCAAAAATGCATAGTTTTCCCTAAAAATGCAAATTGAAAAGGTATGTATCAATTTTTGCGTTTTTTAATGGTTTTTTGCATTTTTAGCGAAAACTATGCATTTTGGGCAAAAATTGCGACTTTTAAGAGTTATAGAGCGAAATATTTTCAATCAATGTAGGTCATTTGAATAATTCTATAATTATCCGTTTTTCTGCTAGAGGACGTGGAAAATAAAGTGTAGTGCAATTAATTAACAAAAAATTTGAGAAAAACGCTAAAATGCATATACGGTCACGATTTTGCGCAATGCACGCATTATTGGAAAAGTCGAAAGACCTATATCGATCGAAAATTTTCCCATCTACAACTTTGGTCTCTTATTATTTTTTCAGAAAATGCATACTTTTGGCCGAAAATTCAAAAATGAGCAGGAGGTGACAAAAGAAAAATGTTTTTTATGGATAAATCTTAAGAATCCTTAATATTTTATTATACAAATTGTACATCATTGGAAAGCTTATTAAAAATTCCATGTATTGGTTAGCAAGATATATAGGGTATTCCATTTGAAAAAAAATACTTATCCAATATTTTGCGTATGTTGACACCCTGTATAGCAGTATGAACAAAAAAGAACCAAAGCCGATTTGTATTATTCTTCATGATGTGGAAAATTCTTCAGTGTATAAAAAATGACGCTAGCTTTGCTAGGAGCGCTTCTGCAATTTTTTCAATGTGTCCTTGTTTTTGCCACAAATTTGCCCATAACTAACCAATCGTCTATAATAGACCCATACTATCTTATACTATTTTTATCAGCTTCTCAAGAGGGTTGAAAATAAAGTATAAAATATAGGGTGTTCCATTTAAAAAAACATAACTTTGTTCTGTTATGTATATTGGGACACCCTGTACAAAAACACACATATTTTTAAAATATGTAGAATAAGTGTGGGTACCAGTTTAAGAAAACTAGAAGTCGATATCTCAAATAGAAAATAAGTTATGGGCCTTTTACATATACCTGGGTCACCCGGTATATATATATATATAGGAGAATTTTTTAATTTTTATATATATATATATATAGGAGAATTTTTTAACGACCGTACATGGGAACATACATATATATATATATATATATATATATATATATATATATATATATAGATTTGTTTAACCGCATATACAGACCCAACTTGCCATATTCTACCTACAAAGTCAGACCAAAAAAGACGTTATCAGACCCGGCTGCGGGTCTGAAAACGTTTTCTTGTGGTTATCGATTACTACAAGTGTACTTTGATTATAGACCAATTTTAGGTGGGTCCCAAAATGTGGTCGAATATCACCATTTTATACAATTTTAGTTGATGCGATTGCTCACCAGAGGTAGTCCGGTCGATCTGTATATATTATATACAATACCACCATGTCGTACCGACGATCTCAAGCAGGCAGTCTGCCAACATCGTTCTCTACTTTTTTTATCATAAAACGCGATGTGTATGATGTATTTAACTCTACGTTAGTCGCGCTCGAACTAGTCATAGACCAGTCTTTTAAAATTATAACTCGATAATTCGCGTTATTTGTGCATGCATCCTTATAAGTAGTAATTAAAAAACATCTCAATTTAGATTTTTAGTCACTTGAGTTTAGTGATTTCATGCAATAGTGTGATTTATTGTACTCCAAATAGAGATGGTTTCTTCCCGGTCAACGACTGTAGACCGCGCACCTACCGTAGGGTTAAAATAAAAATGTACATACGAATCTGGCCTTTCAAAATTTCTTTTTGTTTATGACCAGTGACAGCTTGTGGGGTGACTCATGGTACGGCCGAGGTAGCAGAGGTAATACATATAGGTGTGGTTACGCCGCCAGCCGTCTCTGCAACTTACCCCAAGTTTGGAAATAGGATATTAAAATTATTATTTACTATAAGAATTGCTTAATTGATTTTGAATAACTTTAAGATTGAAGGTTTTTATACAAATGGTCCTATTAAAACTAATTGCGAATTTATAAGGGACTTATAAATAAGTTGACATTACTTAGAATAAAATACAAATATTTAAGAATGATCTAAAAGGACACGGAGTTTCCAATTTCTGTACTGTAAAATATCCAATTAAATATTTGAAGTAGTTTATAAAGTATGTGCGTCATTATAATGTTTATTTTAAAATCACTATTTAATTTAAAAGCTTGCGTAGTTCATGAATACTTGAATATACAACTATTTATAATAGTACCAATATTACATTTTCCGCTGTCTAATTAGCTTAAAATTAAATAGATATTTTATATTGGTACTGAAATTAAATCATTGTATAGTATCATATTATAATAGTTACAAACAAGCTATATCTGTGATATTAATATAGACTGTGGTAACAAATTTAATTTTAAAAGGTCAGAGAAATAAAAATAAGGGATACAATAAATAGCATAAATAACAGTAAAAGCACTGATATACAGGGTGTTGTATTGCAAAGCGAGCCATAGGGATTTACATTTAAATTTGAAATATGATAATAGTGGCTCCCCTATTAATAAACCATATGTTTGAACAAGGAACATTTCCCGATGTTTTGAAATTAGGTATAATAAAACCGACTTTTAAAAGTGGTGATACTAAAATCTTTTCAAACTACAGACCGATACCTCTCCTGAATATCTTTTCAAAAATTGCCGAGAAAATTCTTGCATCACGAATTATTGATTTTTTTAATGAGTATAAACTATGTAATGAAGCACAGCATGTTTTTTTTAGGAAAAAAATCTACTTCTACGGCACTTTTTGAATATGTGCAGACAGTGACTGACGCGTTGGAGAGGGGGGAAATGCCTATTGGAGTATCTCTTGACCTCTCTAAGGCGTTCGATACAGTGGATCATCCGATTCTTTTAAATAAACTTTACTCCTACGGTATACGAGGAAAGGGTCACGATTTAATAAAAACATTTTTAGAAAACCGTAGAAATAAGTCATAAATCAAAATCCAAAATATTGAATCGAACATGAAATACCCAAATAGCGGGGTGCCACAGGGGAGTGTTCTGGGACCAATACTCTTTATAATTTATGTCAATGATTTGCCAAAATGTATCTCACCTACGGAGGCGAAATTGGTAAATTATGCTGATGATATATGTGTCTTAGGGGCAGGAAAAAATATTAATGAACTTAAACCGAGAACTGAGGTTACGATAAATAAAATCGAAAATTGGCTAAACAGAAACAAACTGGTATTAAACCGAGAAAAAACAAACCTAATATCTTTTCAAACAAAAAATTCACTTAAAAAGTGTTACATAAAAGCGCTTGGCGTCACAATAGATTATCAACTACGTTGGAACGAGCATTGTTCGCAGTTAATAAAAAATTGAACTCGATCGTGTATTCCATAAGGTTGTTAAATGGAACCTTTGAAACAAAACATTTACTGCTTTTATGCCATACCACCTTCGAGTCCGAATTAAGATACGGGATAATATTCTACGGTGGCAGTCCTGCAGCAAATCATATTTTCTTACTTCAGAAAATAGTCGTCAGAATAATTTTTAATTTAAAATATAGTGAATCATGCAGCAGTTTGTTTAAAAGGGAAGGAATTCTAACTTTCCGTAGGTTATATATTTATGAATTGTTAATTTTTTATTTTAAGTGACTACAACATACCTCAGCACAGATTGACGATGACGAAACAATCGCCCCAATATAGTGCAATTATATATTTTAATAAACTTCCCCAACATCTTAAAGAAATACGGTTACTAGAGGAATTCAAAATTGAATTAAAAAATATTAAATTGGAACCGAATTATATAGTCTTGGTGACCTCTAGATCGGTCCACAATATGTTTCTGGCAGTTTTGCTTTTATTTTATGTACTATGTATTATTTCTTCGGTACTCTGCTTTAGTTTTATTGACGTATTTGTATTAGTTTTGTTCCATTGGATGTATTTTATGTTACAATGTATGTACAAACTATGTATAAATAAATTTGATTTTGATTTGATTTCATTTGATTAATTATGACAGAATCGGTCTTCAAATTATTTTTTAAGCTTTTTAAGCTGAATGATTTGGTACCTTACTCTATTGTTGCTGCAGTGTATTTATCGAGATATTTGCAAAAAACTTTAAAATTATTTTGAATTGGAAACAAAGGTTTACCATGATATCATAATGGCGGATAATTAATTTAATTCTAAAAAGTTTAACTGTCCCATCTGTATGATGTTATTTATTACTTGTATATACCGGGTATCTATTTAAAAACGACCAATGCTCTATAAGTATAGACCTAAAAAAGATATAAAAAAATTCTCAAAACTGTTTCTAGGGTATGTGGGGGGAATCAGTATTACCACAAAAATGACCTTCACCTTGCAACCCCTAGGGCTGTAGCCACCCCGACTCATTTTTTTTTTAATGGCAATACCCCCTCTGTGATACCTCATTACAAAATTGCTATTTAACAATAAATAAGAGTCAATTAGTCAATTATAATATTTTTTACCTTTCTTTTAATTTCACACTTAATTACTGCTAAAGTACGACGCCACGGACCCAGCGCTTGCAGTGGCGCGCCGTGTAGCGTGTTTTGTCGTACAAATTAATTTCTTTCATACTGATGTAATCAAATGACCATTGAAAAACTAGATTTTTATATGAACGAAAATGAGGCACACAATGGAATTTTTTTCAAATTTTTAAAGTGATGGCCTTGAGTAGTAAAATTACTTTAAAAATTTTAATTGTTTATAATAATTAAAAATTAACAACAAAAGTAATATTAATTAACATCAGAGAGAAGAGAGTTCTATTACCTTTAAAATAAGCCCTAACTGAGCTCCATACGACTAATAGTTTTTAGGGAGTTATAGCGATCTAAAGACATGCATAATTAGCGAGTTTTCAAAACTTTTAGTGTCTGTATTTTCAAAAATACCGACGATAAAAAATGCGAAAATATGGGTCGGCTTATTTTGTATAGGAAACGCGTACAAATTTTAGACCCAATATTTCCGTTCGATTTGTAAAAGAATGCCTCATTTATACATATACAGGGTTGGGCAAATGTGTCGGAACACCTGATTTCTGGCTAAACGTCTGTTTTTTTCTTATTACTTTTAAAAGAAATGTTTATGGATTTATTTATTCTATTCACTGACGTATTTTGATTTTCAGCAGTTTCCCTCTTTCGCGAGATATGACGTCATCGGTGACACTTTTCCAGCAATTACAAAGATATGAAGTTTGATGGTTATTTTTTAAATATTAAATAAAATAATTCTACAGTGAGGTGGCTTTTTATACTGTTTCCTGATAAAAAACTGTCGTGTTTTTTATGTTTTCTGTCACCGACAGATGTTATCCATGTGAAATATTAACATTGCTGTTCAATTATGTTAGTTCACCAACTGAACGTGAAATAATTACGTTGTTAATGATGGCTAATTTTTGGAAATTAGCAGAAATCTCTGTAAGGTGCATGCAATATTTTTAATGCAGCATTTATTGACAGAAATTACAATATTTCTAAATCAAACGTTTCAAGGGTTGTGCAAAAGCTTCAGGAAATTCACAAATTTTATTTTCCATTATTTATTTATTATTTAAAAAACCACAAGTCGTAAACCCACCAAACCCTATATCATTGTAATTGCTGAAAAGGTGTTTATTTGAAAATGTAAAAATATTCAGGGTGATCCATTAAAAAAAACTGCCAATGATGTCATATCTTAAAAAATTGGTTAGCAGTTAAAAATGAAAGGACGTCACTAAATGAAATAAATAAACTCATAAACATTTCCTTTAAAAGTAATATGAAAAACACAAACGTTTAGCCAGAAATCAGGTGTTCCGACGCATTTGCCCAACCCTGTATATATTATTGTATTGCAATTTTATAGATTATTTCTATTTTTGTGACTTGAAATGTATGGATTTATTTTTACAAAATATAGATTATAACAGGGTACTTACAATAAATAAAATAAAATAACAAAGAATACATTCCACATATTTGTAAATAATCTAAAAGAACACAAACTTTATGACTTCTTCATTGAAAAAATATTCAATTCTTTTTTTTTTAATTTTACACGTAAAGACTTATTTAACGTCGTCATAAGAAACCAAGAAACCATCTAAATAACCTTTTTCCGCTACCGACAACGTAACTAAGCATTGCATCCATGGTTACAGGTACCGTAAGTAGCTGATAACATTCGTGGTGTTTGTTGTCCTTGACGACGGAACTTAATTTTTTACTTACGGACCTAGGAAAATAATAAACAGAAACGTAACGCTCCAACATATAGGCGAGCAACACATTTTCGTCTATACCTATAGCATCGGCATTCTTTTTAGATGGCCACTGCTTATAAGAGTCGTAACAGAACACATACCTTTTTCGATTTTGTCGGTAACAGATTCTAACACGCAATATTCGCAGCTTCGTTTGTATCCATGCCCCCAAAAACTGTCACTGGATTGACACAAACAAACAAAATTCGACGTTGTTTTCTCGGTTGCTGGGTTGCCATAGAACGCATAGGTGACTATAAACATTTGAATCCCAAATGTTACAAGCCATATTTTAGAATATTTTCTGATCTTTTTTAAGTATGATATTTCCGGTAGCGGAAAAAAATTAATAAGCAACACGGAACGTAATGACAATTAACATTTTCGGCTGGTTAATACGTCCTTACGTTCCTTGTTGCTTAAATAACTATTTATGTACGCAATATTTCTATATCAACGAATTTTAACGACCGTTGCTATGAATAGTATACATAGCAACGGTCGTTAAATCTACCACAGCGTGTTTAACTTAAAAACAAGGCGTCATTGAAAAAAATAAGAATAAGAATTATTTGAGTTTATTTATCATTTTTGATAATATTAAAATGAAAAGTACAATTAGTAAAGTGTCCAGATAAATTAATCCCGTCTGCACATATTTAATTAATATTTGAATCATTGCTGTTAGAAACTGTACCAGATGATGTGGAGAGAAGGTAAACTGTAGTATTTACCGGATTTAATATTTTGTTTGTAATTTTAATTTCTGGTACTCAGATTCTTCAATATATCCTTCCACCACACTCTTTGAGCGCCATCCACGAATACTCTTTTACACGTTGATCGTCACGCGGCATTCCCTTTGTGCAGCGGAGTAGTATCTAACTATATGGACTCATAAAATAGATGGACTGAACGATTATAAACATTTAGGTTTCTTGAAATTATTTATTTCGTTATTGCATTATATTCAATACGTATGATATAGTATTTGAAGAAACTGTTGAATCACAAGAACTTTCAGCATCACAGGGTATATATTCATCTACGGAGTCGCCTCCTCTAAAATCGTCCACCGCGTCATCGGCGAGTAAAAATTCATGTACATATAAACTTAAAACGCAAGCACTTGTTTATCGAAACATCGTACTGAAGAATGATATCTGCCAGCACACGGAATATTTAGGCAACGCCGCAGGGCTTAGGTAGGTCGGTTGAACAACAATTTTTATACAATTGGTCGCCACTTTGTAATAGCCGTGTGTTGGGCTTATTGAGGTGGATTAAATATAGTGAATCTGTATAAAAGGTGGTCTCAAGTTTGTTCAATCTTTATGGCGGGTCTAGTGAAGTCGGTTAGATACGTATATATATATATATTGGCAATTGGTAGCTGCCAATAGACTGTCAAAAGACGAGAATGGTAATTAAAATCTAATCTGACAATCTAAATCTAATAGCATTCGGGGCATTATTGAGGAGCCTAATTTGAGATGGGGACTTCAGAGTGTATCGCTCATTCTACAACTTGTGAATTGTTCGATGCAATAGTACTTGACAGTTGTCATCTGACTGCCAAGATGGTGCAAAGGTCACAGAAATGGAAGTTGCCACTCATTTTATAGGTTTTCGCGGTTACTGTTCACGATTTCAATACCTAAAATATTTGTTTGCTGTTGTCAATGGACTGTCAAGATGGTGCAAGTGTCACAGAAATAGAAGCTGCCACTCATTTTATAGGTTTTCGCGGTGAGTGTTCACGATTTCAGTGCCTAAAATATCTTTTGACAGCTGTCAATTGCCAAAAGAGCTGTCAAGTTAGATCATCTTCCGTTATTCCGTAAGAATAGTTCCTATCTGGAAAAATTTTGTATTTTGAAATGAGGATTCAAGATTTTGAAGAGGAAGATATTATCCCAAGTGATAGCGAATCAGTAAATGACGATTTCGAGGATAGCGGAGACGAGGAGTCTCTCTGTCAGGATGATTTATCAGAAGAGTCGTTTATCGGGCTCAGAGCTCTAGAGAGAGAGAGTCAGACGAGGCTAGTGACTCAGATGACGATACTCCTCTAAGCATTCGGCTCTCTGGGATGGACGGAATCTGGGAGAGAAAGCGTAGGGGTGCTACCAATAAACCTTTTGTCGAACATGCTGGCCCTAAAAATCTACCAGAGAATGTCAAGAGCCCGGGAGATTTTTTTTTAATGTATATTTTCTGAAACCAATATCAACTCCATTGCAGATCAATCTAATCTCTATTGCTGTCAACAGAAAAAAGAATTCACGGATATCACCCCCCAAGAAATCAAACAATTTCTCAGTCTGAACATAATGATGGGAGTTAACGTTACTTAGCGGTGTCAGAAAGCTATAGAATGACGTCCAATTCATATTTTTATGTCTACTGCTCCATCCTGACAGGTCTGTGTCGGCTGTCAGCAGCCAAGATCTGCATTTGACAGCAATCTTGGTCTTCAAATCTCCCAAAATATTCAATAAATGCTGATTTTTGTATGATCTTTGCTGATTACATTATTTTACAGTTGGTTTGGCAGTTGCCAGCTGCCAATGCCCATCTCGAATATCGATATTCTGTCCGGTAAAACCATGCCAACCTTGTATTTTGATTTCGTTCTTTTCACTGGGACAGTTATTTGACCGCTGTCGACTGCCAACATATTCTTCCCACTTCATTGTTAGTCATCAATTATATTCCCAGAGAGCCAATGAACGTCTGGCTACTGGGTTTGATTTTATAATACATGACTTGACAGCTGGTTTGACAGTTGACAAGCTGTCAAAACTCTTTTCCGATGTTACAATCTTGTTCAGCGACCTTGGGAAGCGGGAAACGACGCCCAACTTGTTTTTTTTTTCACTACATTCTGTCCATTTTGGCAGTTTTTGACAGCATTCTTCCTACATCATTATTGGTCTGTAACCTTCCTGGATCAGCCAATGAACTCCTATTTCCCGATTTTCATTGCATTTTCCGACACTTGACAAACGATTTGACAGTTGACAGCTGTCAAAACTCATTTCTGACGCCGAAATCGGAATCAGCGACCCCGAAAACCGGAAGTGCCAAAGTGCCATTAGTTTCCCCGTTTCATCTCCTTCCCAAAAATGTGCCCCTCAAAGGGTTAATCAATATTTTATAATTTTCATGAAACACAGTTTTGGTTTTCTAAGTCGAATTTGGAGCATTGCTTTTATGGAAAACCAAAAATGCATTCTTTGTTAATGGATCTCGAGCTTTTGAAGAAATTTCATTGTTTAACTTTTTTTCAGATCAAGTTAAGAGCATTTCTGTTTTGTTTCACCTAGGGTATAGCAATTGTTTTTATGGTGAATTAGAAATGGATTATTTGTTTATGAATCTTAAGATTCTGAAGAAAATTAATTAGCTTCATTTTTCAAACCGTTGAGTGCATTTATCTTTTTCGCAACTCAAGTTTTGATGGTTTTCATTTTGTTCCCACCTAGGATATGGCAATTGTTTTCGCAGGAAACCAGAAATAATTTATTTATTAGTAGACTTTGAGCTTGTTCCGGTTGTTCAAATCATTTTACCAGTTTGGAGTGTTGCTGTTTTGTTTCCACTTAGGATATGGCAATGGTTTTAACAGAAAATCATAAATGCATTGTTTGTTTATGAGGCTCTTGAGGCTCAAAAGAAAATTTGTCAGTTTAATTCATTTTTCACAAATTTTCAAACTGTCGAGTGCATTATTCGTTTTCCCACTTCAAGTTTAAAGCGTTTTTGTTTTGTGCCCATTTAGGATATGACAATTGTTTTTATAGGAAATCAGAAATTAATTATTTATTCATATATCTTAAACTTATGGAGCAATTTAATTGATTAATTCACCTTTTACACTTTTTTAAATTGTTGATGATGCATTTTTAGATTTTGCAGTTCAAGTTTGAAGCGTTGCTGTTTGTTTTCACCAAGAACGTGCCATTTGTTTTGATTGAAAATCATAAATGCATCGTTTGTTCATGAAAAAAAAAAACCTTTATTGGCATATAATGTAACTGTTTGTTTATGAATTTTGAGCTTTTGAAACAAAATCCCGGTTTATTACTAATTTACAATTTTCAAATCACAAATTGTAATTTTCAAATCGCAAATATCAATTTAGGTTTTGAAAATTCAAGTTTGGACGTTGCTGTTTTATTTCTTAATGGATAATTTATTTAAAGATCTTGAGCTTTTGAATTAAATTAAATTATTTGGTTAATTAATATTTTACAATTTTTGAAATGTTAAATACAATTTTCGTTTTTCAAGTCGAATTTGGAGCGATGCCGCTTTGTTTTTACGTAGGATATGGCACTTGTTTTTTGGAAAACTAAACATGCATTGTTCGTTTATGGATCTCGAGCCCTTGAAGCAATTATTGTAATAATTTTTTTTTCATATTTTTTTAATCATTAATTAAATTAGATAAATACAAGAAAACGAAATGTAGCCTGAATATATGAATATTCAACCTGTTCGTTAATCTGCAAGCAAAAAATTAAGTCTTACTAAGACTATAAACAAATAACTTATTGAAACAACTACTTTCCTGGCTAGTGCCACGCCAGATATTGAATGATACAAAAGAAATTTGCATGTTATTACTAGTACTACTAGATAATAACATTGGTTTAAGATCGTTTATTTCTACATACAAGACTAACTTAGAAAATTATTCTAAAATGAAATGTGAAACTTTAAACTGTAAATGTTATTATTAAAATGAAAAAACCAGAAAACATTTTGACAAGGACACACAGTGCTAAACTTATCTAGTGTTACTAGATGAAACAAATTTGATAATAACTAAAAATACCACTGAATTAAAAAATATATGAAAATTAAGTAATTGGCCATCTGCAGACGCGTTTCGAGATTTATCTCTCATCAGTGCAGCTTCGCATTTAAATTGAATGTTAAATAATAAAATACACTTACGTGAAGGTGATCGTGAACGTGAAGACGTCGTTATATATTCAGGCTACATTTCGTTTTCTTGTATTTATCTAATGCTTTCTGCAACAAGTAAAGTTGTTTCTAATTTGTTTGTTAATTAAATTGGTCGTTTTCCATATTCAAGTTTGGAACGTTGCCGATTTATTTCCACCCAAAGCATGGCAATTGCTTTGATGGCAAATCATAAATGCATTATTTATTAATGGATCTTAAGTTTTTAAAGCAATTCCTGGATTGATAATTTTTCAAATTGTTGAATGCAATTTTTGTTTTCCTTTCGTTTTAAGTTTAGAGAGTTAAATTAACTTACCTCCATTAATAATAATATAATAAACATGTATGCCATTCAAATAATATTTTTTTTTTTGGCTTAGGAAGCTGGTCCATTCTGCCAGAGATACGATTTAACTATTTTGTATTGTATCAATAATAATTATCTCAGTTTAATCAGCCAAAATCAACTTCACACAAGCACCACTTCTGTTTGGACTACTTTAAATTTCTAAACCTTTGCCGCCCCAATATATTTATAATGTACTCATATTTTTTACTGAAAATGCAGAGCAGTTGGGAATAATTCACTTGTCTATAATAAAATGTATTGGAATATATTTGAGAATCCTAGACCAAAACACTGTGCTGACGTTACATGAACCATTGCACACATCGGGACCATGGGTAGCGGTTTTTCGAGTAAACAATTTTAGATACAAAAACAATTCGTTTAAAAAACAGGCTGCCGGCCGCCCCTTGGTTCGGCTGCCCTAGTGCAGATGCACCTTTTGCATTCTCGCCAGGAATGCCCCTGACTATACTCTGCCTATGACCGTACATTTATTTGCCTAAATTAAAGACAAATTGAGACTAAATCTTGTCAGGGTGACGTTTGAATTTTCAACGCTCTACTTAATTACCATAATACATTCATATTAGGGCTCGTTAATACACGTGTACACGAATAAACGTGTTCTTAGTTAGCAAGCGGTTTTTAAACGTTTAAACGGATTTTCACGTTTAAACGGATATTCATGTTTACACGTATTTACGTTTAAACGGATATTCATAAAGAGTTTCTACTTTTTAAAAACAACTTTTATTTGATTTACAAATACTAATTCTAACAATAGAATCTTAGCGTAATGTCACTGAAATGGGTATTAACTTAATGAGAGCTTATCTCTAAAGTGCTGAAATTACATAATTGCACCTGTTAGGGTCAATGTAATACGTGTTTTCTTCGTTTAAACGGATATTTGCGTGTGAACATGTTTTCTTCGTTTAAACGGATATTTACGTCTAAACGTGTTTTCTTCGTTTAAACGTGTTGACGAAAATCGTTTCATATAGAAAATATATTCAGCGAATAACTGTTTTGAGATTCGTTTATTTATATGAGCGCAGTGTAGGTGCAGGTAATTAGTTACTAGGGTTCGTGGCGGCGACAATATACAACTAAAATAGAATAAAATAATAAGACTGAAATAATTTTAAGTATTTTATAAGTTGTCAAAATCAACTTTATCTATTTCCTTCTAGTCCTTAAGTAAATAAATTCCGATTTTGGTACAGGAAAACAAGCATATTTACATTTCCAGGCTTTAGGCAGTTACGTTTAGGGGTCACTATATTTCCTGCTGTTGAAAATGTATGCTCCGAACTAGCTGACTTAGCCGGTATACAGAGATATCGCTTGGCAAAAAGCGAAAGGGACGGATATTTGGTTTCTCGAACCTTCCACCAATCCCATGGGTTTAGATCAAATTTAAGCTGAGGCTCAACCAAGTACCCATAAAATTGTGTTTGCACGTCATTTAGTGACGTACTTTCTTCATCATAAAGATAGGCCAGTGCTTGATTGCCGACTCTTTTGTCAGTCTTTGACTGAGTATTCTCGACATTTTCTGTACTGATTAGTTTTCTTAGGACGACATTACTTACTATTTCCCTAACTTCTAAAGTTTATCTTCGAGGTCTTTGTAACGTGGGTTCAAAAAAGACGCAATAAGACGTGGCATAATAGAGTCTATTTCATTAAAAAAATCCATGTCTACTTTGAAACACTTTCTTAGTTCTTCAGCCACAAGGCGTTTTTAATCTGCAGTCATAATAGAATCGCTATGTTTAGCTAGCATGTGTTTTTTCACTACTTTGGATATAACCGGTCGTACCATTGACACTGGTGATTGCTTTTCTCCGCAGAAGACCGTAGTTGCCATTTGTAGCGTCTTAAGCAGGACTATTAGTTCTTCGATGTTTGACCATTCTTTTTCTGTAATTTCAAACTTATACGCTGTTATATTCGTGGTAATGCTCCGATCGGCAAGAACATTTGAAATTGGAAGCCTGTTCAGAAGCAAGCGCTCAAACATTTCAAATGTTGAGTTCCACCGTGTCTTTACACTCTGGATGAGTTTCATTCTCTCCAAGCCAAGCTGAACTTGTTTATTTTCTAAAGCAATGGTAGCGACACTTGAACGACGAAAGTGTGCCACTAATTTGCTAGCTTTGTTGGAAATGTCAATAATGGATGCATGCTCCAGTACTTTGTTAGCAACGAGTTGCAAAGTATGTGCAGTACATGTGAGACCAGAATGCTCTTCGACCATACTCATCAAAGTTGCCTTGACTGCGTTTGAGGCATTATCTGTTACAATTGCCACGACTTTGTGTTGAATTTGCCAGTCTTATAAAATATTAACCATGACTTTACATAGATTTTCAGCAGTATGTCGTTCATCCAGTCTTAAGAGAGTATGTTTTCGTTTCCCAATGCATATCTATAAAACGAAAATCAAATGTCAGATATGGCTGCTGTTTACTTCATCTGTTAACATCTGGAGCCTTTTTTTTAGAACACCTTTCTTGAAAGGTTTATATTGAGGTTCCACCGCTGCCATAAACTGAATGAAGCCTGGACTGGAGACGAACGATAGTGGAAGTTGTGACATCGCAATCATTTTCGTAAGCGATTTATGAACTCAGATCTATTTGGACTGCACTGCCGATGGTCTGTTGAATTTGCCTCTGAAGTTATACCTGGCAAACGACGAATACGTTTGTTTGCTCGCCCACGTAGGAGAGTTTCGGCGCTCTCGGAAGCTTGTGTCGAAAAGTTTTCAGGAGATAGCAGTGGCAGTGACATTGTAGTAGATGCTGATAAATGTTCCTCGTTTAATTCCACATCTGCAGTCATATTATGTATATCTTCTATTGTACCATCACAATTAGTTTCACTGAAACAGCAATGGTTGGTTCAGTTTACATCTCTTTGTAGTCTGTTCACGGAGAAGATGCAGTCAGAGTAAACAACGGCAGCTGCGTGATCCCTTCATTAGATGTATTGGTCCGTTACGTAGTGCGAATCTGCGCAATCGCACCGATCAAGTGATCGAGTTTACATCGACTGCATCTTCTCCGTGTCTCCGTGAACAAAGTATAGATACTATCAAAAGAGTATCATTTTTATTGTCATATGAATGAAATAATATGACTCACTTACCATGTTTCATGGGTAACAGCTGACGTTGGAAATTTACTATGAATGTTTTTTAGGTGGTTCCCAATGGTTCCGGTGGAACCACCTTGAGCACTGAACACATTATTTAATCCATCGTCATAAAGTAGACAATGTGCACTATCAGCTTTTCGTTCAGCATATTGCCAAACCCAGCTTCTTGAAACATTTATTTGTTGTCACCGACTCATTGTATCTCTCACTTGTATTCATATGCATCGCGAGTAATGACAGTACAGATAACAGAACAGTAACGTGTGACCCACAAGATTTTTATTCAGAGTTGGCTGTGAGATAAATTAGGAATGTCGCGTATTAAAAATTAGGACATTTAGCCTACAGGCTATTGGAACTAATATCTACGAAAAAAATGGTGATGTGGCCATCATGTTACTTTCTTGGATTTGATAGAACCATAGTTATTTATATTTACACTTTCATGGTTTATTTTCAATTTAAATCATATTCTAAATGTAAATCGAGCGTTCTATAGAATCGGATGAAACTGACGTTTAAAACGTCAAAATTATGAAAGATGAAAATGACAAATTATACTTTAAATTCTAACAGCCAGTTTTCTTAAAAACCAAAGAGATTTCGAAAAAAACTTATTCTTTATAAATCGTTCATTTTGACATTCTCTATAATTATTATTAAGATAAATTTGCTGTAACTATTATCATTTCATAATTATAAACCAAAAATGAAAAAAAAAATATATTTTTTTTCTCGAATAACAATGATTTTATGAAAAATATTTTCAAACAAAAGATGTTAATTTCTTTGTTGTCTTCAATATTTGTTTAAATGTTTTTGGGATATTTTTCATATTTAAGAAGATATTGAAAAAAAAAACAAAAAACAGTTAAGGTAAACACCCACTTCCGGTGTGCGAAATTTTACCAAAAGCTTTTCAGTTCTTCGGTTTTTGAAATAAGACATGTTCAAAGTTTCATATCAATTGGTCTATTAGTTTTTGAGATACAGCGCACACAGTACACACACATAGGCACACACACACACACACACACAGACACAAAATTTGTTTTTCCAGAAATTGTTGAAATGGCATCTAGGGTTTCTTTTCTCTCTCAGGCATGGCCATCTCGGCAACAAAATTCAGTGGTTCACGATGTTCACGACATTCAGATGCTCACTCACAATCAGTCGAATTCTATTGGTGCGGAAGAGCTGCATTCTCATAACCCATCTTTACTTCCGCCGGCCGTCCCTGGTATATTAGTAATTAAAATAGTGCCCGACGCTTGTACTGGATTTTGTGATTCCACTGTGTGTTGTCACAATATTTCACAATATTTTCTGATATTTTTAAGTATTATATTTCCGAAAGCAGAAAGAAAAAACAGCTTCATAAATAAATAGCTTGTCAGAAACTGTCCGAAACGTCAGGATCCGATGTTTGAAGGATCCAACCCCCATAGATCAGTCTATGGTCTCTATTTGGCGCGGAAATGTAAAAATGTTGGAAAACTTTTGAATCAACGAGATATGAACGTCCAACCATCTAAGTAATGGGTAGTTCCTGTATGATCTAGAAGTATAAAAATATCGGAAATGGTTTACGTGTTGTAAACGTTTATTAAGCTAAACGTTTTGCAAACGATTATTAAGCTAAACCTCTTGTAAAAGTTTATTAAGCTAAATGTTTTGTAAACGTTTAATAAGCTAAACGTATTGTAAACGTTTATTGAGCTAAACGTGTTTTATTCGGAACAAAAAAACCGTAAACTTTACACGTTTAAACGAAAACCAGAGTAAATGCCAAGCCCTAATTCATATCAGCAAGAGGCAGCAATTCACATTTAATATGCTGAAAGTAATTGAGCATTTCAAAAATAAACCAGCGATTGTCCGTGAGAAATCACAGCAAAGATTTAATAACATCTTTTATATTGAAATATTGTGATATTTAACCAACACCTAAAATTGCCCGATAATGGCAATATGGGGATTTGTATGAAATTGCCCAGTAATGGCAATATAGGATGACTACTTACTAAAACTACTTTACAAAACAAACAAATTACCTTCCGAACACCTTTTCGTCGAATAATAAGATACCATTGCGAAGGTAGCTGGGGTACCAATAAGGTAAGGGCAAGGAGTGTTCTGATGTTTAAATGTCACTGTCACATATGGTATTTAAAGACGAACAGACGAATGAAAGGGATTTATTCCCTATGCATTTGTAATGGATCGCTTACGATTGGTGAAAACAGTTCATAATTTATCAATTACAAAGTGGGAGTAGGTAAAATATTATACTTACTCGAGAGAACAGTCAATAGGAAGATGTAATCGGAGAAGGTTATCAAACCGGAACTGCCCAGCTTGTAGAAGATACTATCCTTGTCGAGCGACAGGTCAAGCCGGTCTTGTAGAGTCTGTAGAAAATGGAAAACTTAAGCACCAATTGTGGGAGCCGCGCAAGCTGATAAATACCTACTGGAACACAGTACACACACTCCTACTACAATATCGTTATTTACAGTAGTTATTTAAAAATAATGTGTAATGATATTGTAAAGAAAAGGTGAAATCATCTCATATTTAGATTTCCTCAGTACCGGTCGCAACCATTTTTATATGTTAGATGTGGTAATCTAAATGATATCTCATAGAAAATAGCTGGGGCCAGCCAGCAGATATTTTGAGGAATCCCACCTTTCCATTTAAACACCCTCTACATATTTTTAACAAAGATTCTATTGAGATCTTAAACTATTATATATTTGAAACAATCAAATCGTGGCAAGGAAAAACGATTTGACACACTAAAGAAATTAAAGAGGTAGTGTAGAACGTGATGAAAAGTAATTTCTAACAGTGTTTCCAAAAATTCACTTTGGGAACAATGGAACAATCCAACAGGCAAATTCTTTGAAGGATTTGAGGTCAATTTAAATAATAATTTTAGATTGAATATATTTTGTTTTAATTAATTTTATTTAATACATCTACAACAAGTTTAGATTTATTATTAAAAAAAACTGATTTTAGCTGCTTAAGTTTGAGATCCCAACAGGTTATAAAACTTCTATAACTAATATAACACCCTAACTACTACACCACGATGATGATGAGTTTTGAGTAAACTGCGTATGTCTGATGTTTCTTGATGGGCTCCAAGGGCGGTATCAATGTTTGTAACACATCAGCCCAAATAAGTATATACAAACAGCAATTATGTACTAATCACTAAATATGTATGTGTGTATGTGGGCCAACATCTACAGAGGAAGAAAGCATGCATGTTACACGTTTCTCGTATGTTTATGTTTGATCGTAAGTGTGTGTGAGTTATGCACAAACAACACCGTACGTTTAGGATAAATGTACATATACAGACACACAAAAGAAAAAGATAGTGCTTAGGAAAGAAAAGTCAGATATATTACCTCTTTAAAATGCTGCAAAATACGTATGGATCAGTAAACGGGAACGTACATGTAAAAGCACATTTATATACACAGAGATAGAGAGTAAGGGCACGTCTTTCATACACACTTTGAAAACGAAGGGAACATCTTGTATTTCAATTGTAATAATAATAATAATAATCTTTATTTAGCAATATGCTATCTAAATACACATATAAACTAAAAAATATGTATTTAGATATGTTATTTAGAGTAAAATTTAATTTCTAGTAAACAATTCGAATTGCTCCTAAAAATGTATAATAATAATCAAATTTATTGCCCAACAGTTTACATCAATTACTGGACACAACAATTTACAAAATATCTGTGAAAAATGTAATAGATTTTGACATTGTATTTTTTACGGTATGGTTTTTTACTTCAATGCAGAAAAGTATTGTTTTTAACTAAAAAAAAAAACAGTGTTGTAATTAAGCACTTGTTTTTTTTTTTAATATTAATTAAAGATCATTGATGTCAAAACAGTAGTCAAATAAGGTATACTTAAAGAATATTTTAAAATACACTAATTGACGAACTAATACACGATTGTCTTTTTATATGGAAATACATTAACACTGCCAAAGCCTTGCGAATTGCATTAAATAACTATGGTTATTCCTGTAATTGGCAGTCAACGTGTTAATAAACTATTCAGTTTACTGTTTGTATACAAGATATTTCCTTTTGCTACAATTTATCCATAACGTGCATTATTAAACCAAAAAAAACCAATTTAAACTTCCATTTAAAATTAATAGTACGCAGATCTTCCAATGCTTTGGGCTCTTAATAAAAAAAACAAAATTGCCACAATTTATTTTTATTATTGTATAGAATACCACAGCTTTCATCAAATGATTATATTTAAAAATTGGTAGGACGCCAATTTTGTTTAATGAATCATTTAATATCATACTTATGATTTATTCCAAGGGGAATAAAAACAACTCGGTTGTGTTTAGAAAACAATATATATTTGTATTCTAAGGTTTAAACTATTTTTTTATTTGAGGTTGTATGAATTATTAAAAACCTATAAACCAACATTTGCAAGCGAACCATAATCAGCTGATTAAGTTCTGTCAGATTCATCAGCAGTTTATAATCATCAATTTAATAAATTCAAAAAACGAAATATAGCCTGAATATATAAATATTCAATCTGTTCGTAACTCTGCAAGACTTAATTTTGCTTGCAGAGTTACGAACAGGTTGAATATTTATATATTCAGGCTATATTTCGTTTTTTGAATTTATTTAATACTTTCTGCAATAAGTAAGGTTGTTTCTATTTTATTTAATCATCAATTTATTTAAATTTGAAAATCGTACAGTGAGGAGAATTTTATTTTTCTAAAGAGCTTTATTTTTTTTCTCAATTTAGAAAGGACGATAAAAATGTAGCAAAGCTCAAATCAATTTTTTAATTATATTTTTCCTCGCAACATCTATAGTCTAATGTTATTTATTGCATATGAGGCATTCTTTTACAAATCGAACGCGTTGCCTATACAAAATAAGCCGACCCGTATTTTTGCGTTTTGTTTTTTCGTCAGTATTTTTGACAGTTAAAGTTTTGAAAACTCGCTAATTTTGCATGTCTTTAGATCGTGATAGCTCCCTTTCTATTAGTCGTATGTAGCTCAATTAGGGCTCATCTTAAAGGTAATAGAATTGTCTTCATTCTGATGTTAATTAATATTACTTTTGTTGTTAATTTATAAT
This sequence comes from Ocypus olens, assembly GCA_910593695.2. Classification (NCBI taxonomy): domain Eukaryota; kingdom Metazoa; phylum Arthropoda; class Insecta; order Coleoptera; family Staphylinidae; genus Ocypus; species Ocypus olens. Next base: position 35,928,410 of record OU343056.1, read on the forward strand.
TATTATAAACAATTGAGTCATTTTACTACTCAAGGCCATCACTTTAAAAACTTGGAAAAAAATACCACTGTATTCCTCGTTTCATTTCATCTAAAAATAATATTTTTTTGGAATGGTCATTTGATTACATCAGTATAAAAGAAATTAATTTGTACGGCAAAACGCACAAAGCGGCGGGCGACGAAGAGCGCTGGGTCCATGGCGTCGTACTTTACCAGTCATTAAGTGTGAGACAAATGAAAAGAAAGGTAAAAAATATTATAATCGAATATTATTTATTATTACTCCATTAAATAATGGTTATCTCGTTTTCACAACCGTCCTTGAAATAATGCAGACCTGCCCCTTGAGCGTTGCACATCTGGCGAAAGGACACACATTCTTTCAAGGAAAAAATCAGTTTTACACCCCTCGGGGTGCGGGTGTTGTCGCCGATTGGAAATACTATGATTTTTGAGGGAGAGGTAGTTCCTAATACATGTAGTTTTATGGAAGTTAACACTCAGTTGAAATTTATTTCACCCCTCGAAGACATTTACAACGGCCATTGTGTTCAGTGAAAATCAGAACCGCGATAACACAAACAAACAGTTGAATGTAGACGATTTTAATTTTTGCAGTTTAAGTTTAATTATGCATAAACTTAATTTTAAGTATGTGCATTATGTGATTTGAAGTGTTATATTTTGTGAAAAAATGTAATTAGTATATTATCATTCAATGATGGGCATTTTAGTGTCCAATGCATTCTATAGTATATATTGTAGATTGGATTACAATGCCGAAAACATCAAAGAAATTACTTCAACGGAAAGTCCGGAGCGATGTGTGTTAAGTTGAATCCTTACCCAAAAACGAAAAGACAGACATTGAGAAAAGTGACAAAAAAATAAATTAATCGAATTAAATATACCAGCTACAGAAGAATTTCTACAAATGGTTATTTGTACCTCTTATCGCATCCGACATCGTAAACCTTCCAGTACAATTGTGAAAAAAAACCAACAGGTATTTATAAATTAATATATCCTATAGGTCAGGTCTTTTATTTGTTGTAGTTAATTTTATTAATACATCATTGAATATTCAACCTGTTCTGACTGAAAATTAAGTCTTACTAAAACTATAAACAAATCATTTATTGAAACAACTACTTCCCTGGCTAGTGCCACGCCGGATATTGAATGATACGAAAGAGATTTGCACGTTATTACTAGTACTATTAGTGAAATAACATTGATTTAAGATCGCCTATTTAAAATTATTAAGTAAATTTGAAACTGTAAATGATATTATTAAAACGAAAAATTATACAATTGCACATTTCAGAAAAGGCTGGAGCGGCAGAGTCCTCGAGTACGATTGAAGATGCCCAAAACGTCGTTGAAAGTGGAGAGAGTTCAACATGTTCAGTGGATGACTCACAAGTTTCAATTATGCCAGTGCGAGAATTAAATAAAGGGTTGGTTTTGATAGGAACTTCTCCTATCTAAGAAGACAAAATGCACCAGAAGAGATATTCTTCAGAAAAACTACAGAATATAAATGAAGCACTAAAAACGAAAGTTTTTGGTACTATTTCACATGATGTACAGAGTGATGAGGATGAAGATGAGGTCAATATTGTACAAAAACTTAAAGAAGGATACAATACAACAGAAGATAAAACTATGAAGATACGAATACTAACAATTTTCAGTAATTGGTCTTTCCGAAAAATTAAACAACATTTAAAGCCACTAATCAGATGATTATCGTTGCAAAAAAAACCGCCACAGAAAAGGGAATATTATTAACTCCAAATCCTAAATCCCATCCAACCTTGGAAAGAAGCGTAATAGAATCGATAATTACATTTTACCAATAGGACACGCAGAGCCGAGTATTGCCTGGAAAAAAGGATACAGTTTCCGTAAAAATAGACGGACTAAGAGTACAGATGCAAAGGAGATTGGTTTCGAATAATTTAAATGAACTGTATCAAGGATTTAAAACTGCGAATCCAGATGTGAAATGCAGTTTTTCAAAATTTGCATCTTTGCGACCGAAACATTGTGTATTAGCGGGAGCGAGTGGTACCCATTCTGTCTGCGTTTGCGCCATACATGAAAATGTTAGGTTATTAATTGATGGTGCAAATATTGGAAGATTAACAAGCGATTCACCGCAGGCATTAAACAATTACAATGATTGCTTAAATCTTATGATTTGTAGTCCGTCTTCAACAAAATGTTATTTAGGGAAATGTGAGACATGTCCCGGATAACAAATGTTATACAACAAATAGAAAAATCTTGTGAAGATAATTTAATTTATTGTATAACTTACTAGCAATGGACTACTGTTGAGAGGACTACGTTGCAGACCTTAATATCTCCCGTAGAAGATTATGTAGAAAAGTTAGAAAATGGTTTATCCAAATTACTACTGCATTCATTTCTTTTTAAAAAGCAAAATGAATTGTTAAATAATACAAAACAGAGTCTGCCACGAGATGAATGCATTGTTATCTGTGACTTTTCTGAAAATTACGCTTTTGTAATCCAAAATTCCATTCAGGGCATACACTGGAACAACAATCAAGCGACAGTGCATCCATTTGCAATATATTATCGAGATATAGACAATGAAGTGAAAATGAAAAGTTTAGTAATGATTTTCGAATGTTTGCACCATGATACCATTGCGTTTCACGTTTTTCAAAAATATTTAATCCAATTTATAACAATTTATTTGATACACATTAAAAAATCATTTACTTTTCTGACGAGGCAAGTGCTCAATATAGAAATTTAAAAAAAATTCATTAATTTATGTCACCACGAAGAAGACTTTGGTATAACAGCAGAATGGCACTTCTTTCAGACGTCACATGGCAAAGGACCGTGTAATGGTTTGGGTGGAACTTCGAAACATTTAGCATCTAGGACTAGCCTTCAACGGATTAACAATCCGATTCAAACTCCGCAAGATTTGTTTACTTGGGCAAGTGAATTGCCAAATATTGCTTGTCGATTTGTTACTAATGAAGAGTATGACGAGGAAGAGAAAATTCTAGAAATATGCTTTAGGAAGGCTTTGACTATTAAAGGTACTTTAGGGTTTCATTGCATAATACCAATAAGCAAAAATAAACTACAAGCAAAGCAATTTTCATTACACGACATATTCATATATGCAAACATTTTGAAAGAGTAATAATACAATCAATGACGTTTGGTTAATAAATACATATACATTATTAATTACTTTTGAATTTATTTATTTCCTTATTTAAAGTTTGATCAACCTACATTTCTTTCCTTACAATTTCATTAACAAGTATTGTATTTTTATCACAATCATCCGTTTTCTTCGTTTCATATCATTCTATTAATATTATTTTATGGAATAATAATAAATAATAGTCGATCATAATATTTTTTACCTTTCTTTTAATTTCTCTCACATTTAATGACTGGTAAAGTACGACGCCCGTCGCGTTGCGCGTTTTGCCGTACAAATTAATTTATTTCATACTGATGTAATCAAATGATCATTCCAAAAAAATATGATTTTTATATGAATTGACTGGTATTTTTTTCAAATTTTTAAAGTGATGGCCTTGAGTAGTAAAATGACTTTAAATATTTTAATTGCTTATAATAATTAAAAATTAACAACAAAAGTAATATTAATTAACATCAGAATGAAGACAATTCTATTACCTTTAAAATGAGCTCTAATTGAGCTACATACGACTAATAGAAAGGGAGTTATCACGATCTAAAGACATGCATAATTAGCGAGTTTTCAAAACTTAACTGTCTGTATTTTCAAAAATGCTGACGAAAAAAAAACGCAAAAATTCGGGTCGGCTTATTTTGCATAGGCAACGCGTAAAAAAAAATGAGGCTAATAGAAAAATAGACCCCATATTTCCGTTCGATTTGTAAAAGAATGCCTCATTTAGACCATACCTACTTTACTCTGATATAATTTTTGAGTAGATGGTTTGACAAACTTGAATCATGAAGTAAATCAGTTTATAGCAAGATTATTTCATTGGTTGAATAATGCAGACTTTGTTTAGATAAAAACCATGAAGCAAATGACTAATGTAGACGTTCGCGGTTGGGATGTGGCGGTGCGCCATTGAACAGACTCAGAACTTGCAACAGGTATAAAACAAAGTGAATGCAATTTTGGGACGAGGATAACCAACAGCGTGAAGATTCGGAGATATAAATATATATTTCCAGCACGCTCAAGTCGCATTAATTACTGTGGACTGTACTTACTAAATTCATCAAAATGTGCTGGTGCTTACCTTGGGGTCGTAGCGCTTGAACTGATCCAAACCCAAACCTATAAAAATCACAAGAAACAAGATTAATGTTGGTCAGAACAAATATTAAGATTGAATTGACATTGAAATTTAAAATATATATTTATCATAGGGTTCTAATAGTAATTACAACAGATGTCTCATGTCTAATTATTTGAGAAAAATATGTTATAGTCTGATTGAAGTAACAAGAACAATAATAATAATAAGCCAAATTCGCCGGAATAAAATATAAATTATCATCTAAATGGTCTTTAATGACAGTAATATCATCGCAGAAGCAGCAGGTACCAGTGGAAGAACACTCCACTTTAAAGAGCAACCAATATTTATACAGGGTTGGGATAAAGTATGGAACCAAGTAAATATCTTTAAAACAAAAAGGGCTAAATTTATGAAACTTTGCAGGCAAGTATAATGACACATAACGCATCTGATACCATATTTTTTGTTACTACTGTACTTCCGGTTTCACCGGAAATACCTTCAACTTTTTTCATTTAAATGGGGCATCCTGTATATTTTTACATTTTCGAATAGATACTCTTCCAACAATTGCAATGATGTATGGTTCGGTGGGTATGTGACTTGTTGTTTTTTAAATATTAAATAAAATAATTCTACATCGAGTTGGCTTTTTACATCTTTTTACACTGTTTTCTGAAACAATTTCCTGTTTTTTACGTTTTCTGTAACTGACAGATAGTATCCATGTGAAATATTAACATTGCTGTTCAATTTTGGGTGCACTAACTGAACGTGAAAAAATGACTTTGTTAATGATGGTTAGTTTAGTCTCCACAAGATACATGCAATATTTTTAATACAACATTCCCTGAGAACAATTCTAATATTTATAAATCAAAATTTTCAAGGGTTGAACAATATTGTTATGAAATTCACAAATTTCATTTTTTATTATTTTATTTATTATTAAAAAAAACACAAGTCCAAATGCTATATCATTGTAATTGTTGAAAAAGTGTCTATTTGAAAATGTAAAAATATACAGGGTGTCCCATTTAAACTAAAAAAGTTGAGGATATTTCCGGTGAAACCGGAAGTACAGTAGTAACAAAAAATATGGCATCAGATGCATTATGTATCATTATACTTGCCTGCAAAGTTTCATAAATTTAGCCCTTTTTGTTTTAAAGATATTTACTTGGTTCCATACTTTATCCCAACCCTGTATATAAAAAATACCTTTGCACAGTTCTTAAGCTTCCCTGTACCATCCTTCAATCAGGACAAAAAAATGACTAGTTTTTATAATTCCCTTTTGTAATAAAACCGGTGACGGTGGCATTCACTAAATGAATTAAAATGCGCCTCTACAGTATGCCAACTTTTAACCCAGCCGTTGGAAATGATGTTTTTCACACTTTAAATCAATTAATGCATGTGATTTTGATTTTAGTAAACTGAATTGTTACTAGGTGTCTACTGTTTGGTAGTTGCATCCCTTTGACGACAGCCAATAAATGTCACACAACCTGTCAAATTAACCTGATTTCTAAGGTCAAATTTTTGTGTATTATGAATACAACCGAAAGATGTTCAACAAGAAATAAATAATAAAATTTTTGACAAAAAAAAAAGTTATATATTATATAAATTGAAATGTGATACTGGTTAAAACATTTTGAGTGCAGATGCATATTTCATTTTTACATCAGTAACTCTCGTAATAGATTTGCACACTTTACATCTTAGGCGCTTCTTGGCTTCATGCTATATAAATACGAGAAATAAACAATAAATAAATAATTATGTCCAAAATTATCTTTCCGCACTTCTGACGGTACTGCCATAATGCTATGGTTCGGTCTTCTATTGCCTAAGAGTCTAGCGACAATATACGTTTTCATATCAAGTTTATTGCTGTAAATTTTGTTTATTGTTTCTTGATTATGTATATTTTTAACAATGTATACTACCTCATCCTCCGTGGAAATTTTTTTCTTCAATTCTTGACTTGATGGATGGCTATCTTGGCGATTATTGTTCATAGCATATTTGTCGAAATGCTCAACCATTAACGACAATAATTTGTTTTAATAAGGTGTTTTTTCTACAATGTTACGTACCAGATTTTCAACGTCATTCACTTCGGTGAGTTTAGCATAGCTAATATTTGGATGTTGCTTTTGTCCCATACTGTATCACGAGTAATTGTTGCTTAAGTTGCACGGAATTGATACAAATAATAATAAATCGTATTTCAAATTATTATTATATTTATAAAATACCAATACTACCCTTATTGTAAACAAGTATAATATATTACTTTGCTTCTATAAATATTTAATCAATTAAAAGCAAATATAAATATTGGTAAAAATATTACATAGATTAACGCCCGGTATTACCAACACATTTTAAAGGACAGTTAAGGCTAAACGAGATTTAAGAGTGAATGTGCAGCATTACTAACCAGTTTAAATGTCCTTTTTCCGCTACCGACAACGTAAATACGCATTGCATGCATGGTTACAGGTACCGTAAGTGGCTGATAACATTCGTGGTGTTTGTTGTCCTTGACGACGGAACTTAATTTTTACTTACGGACCTAGGAAAATAATAAACAGAAACGTTACGCTCCAACATATAGACGAGCAACACATTTTCGTCTATACCTACAGCATCGGCATCCTTTTTACATAACCACTGCTTAAAAGAGTCGCAACAGGGCACATACCTTTTTCGATTTTGTTGGTAACGGGTTCTAACATGCAATATTCGCAGCTTTGTTTGCATCCATGCCCGCAAAAACTGTCACTGGATTGACACAAACAAACAAAATTCGACATTGTTTTCTCGGTTGCTGGGCTGCCATAGAACGCATAGGTGACTATAAAAATTTGAATCCCAAATGTTACAAGCCGTATTTTAGAATATTTTTTAAGTATTATATTTACGGTAGCGGAAAAAACTTAATAAGCAACACGGAACGTAATGACAATTAACATTTTCGGCAGGCGACGAGCCTCGGCTCCGCCTCGGCTCGTATTCGCCTACCTCAAATGTTAATACGTCCTTACGTTCCTTGTTGCTTAAATAACTATTAGCCAATAAATGCTCGTTAATATTAAATGTCAAAGTTTCTCCCTTTTACGCCCAGTATTATCAACTTTCAGTTAAATGATGTTTAGGATAAAGATACATTTAAAATTGTCATGGGTATTATGAATCTTTTTAAAGGAGTTTTATGTAAATGTAATTTTAAGATCTGTTGGTAATGGATTGTATAAGGATTTTTGGCTAATTTTATATTCGCAGGTAGGCAACACTGAATTTTAACCTTTAAAAGCCGTCGATGCGATGACGCGACTGATCCGCCATCGCCGCCGATCAGCTGAACATTGAGTGAGGTGTCTTTGACTTTTATTTTCTCCAGTGACTGAAACATTTTTGTCATCCTGCGTGAATAATAGCGATAGTAATCGGGCCAATCTGCACTTCTCTGCCTCTCATCCCTCTTCCTTCGGGTGTACCAATTCTGATCGCGACACCATGAGCTACTCGGAGGTCAACGAGGTGGGGATCGCCCCCTTTCTTTCTAAAACCCGTGTTAACTCTTACCGATATTTTACTTACGCATGTAATTTAACATTTCTTCGTCAAAAGAGTCGCCGATGAAATTTGAAGAAACATAAATTCATGATTATAAATCAAACTGAAATAACTGTAACCTAACCTCAAAACTAGAAATGTCAAGTTAAATCGCCATTAAAATTGTTAAAGGGAGAAACTTCGACATTTAATATTAACGGGCATTTATGGGCTGAAGGATATTTAAACTGGTTAGAAATACTGCACATTTACTCTTAAATCTCGTTTAGCCTTAACTGTCCTTTGCAAATTCTTTAATCATTTCTTCTATCAATTCGGACAAATTTTAAATATGTGTATATGCGATCTGACATGATATTTTTCTGCCTTAAAATTTTTCGAATTGAAAAATAAAATCCCCCCGCCCCAAGAAATGTTTTACTTCTCGTGAGGGGGCGGCCAACTCATCATTTGGACGCGGGCGGCCAAGGGTCTAGGATCGGCCCTGGGATCGGTGGTAAACAAAAAAAAAGTTCAGCGTTGAGTACTTAATGAAGCGGCACAAGTAGAAGTATTAGGACATTTTGCTATGAATCCTACAATGTCTCGACGTCAAGGTACAGCAATAACAGGAATTTGTCATTAATCTTTTTGTCAGGTACTACAGTTAAATCATTTTCATCCATACAAAATGCAAATACTTCAGGAATTGCGTGAAGACGACCCTGATCGAAGAATGCAATTTTTCGAGGTAATGACAGAAAAATTGCGTATTACTCCTGAGTTGCTCAAAAATATTTGTTTTAGCGACGAATGTACGTTTTTTATCAATGGTTCCATAAATAAACATTACTGTAGATACTGGAGTGATGAAAATCCACATGTTTTCAGGGAAGGACACACACAGTACCCAGAAAAAATAAATGTATGGGTGTGAATATTGCGCGATACTATTGTTAGACCTTTATTTAATTATGGTAACATTAATGGCGATACTTACTTGGGAATGTTAGAAACCACCATTCAACCTCTTATTGTTCAAGAAATAAAAAATCAGTTTGATGCTAATGGGGGTAGAAACTTAAACGAAGATTTAATACATTTTCAACAAGACGCCACCCCACTATGTTCTTTCTGTGAGGCAATTTTTAAATGATACGTTTCCAGATCAGTGGATTGGGAGGAGGTCCAATAGAATGGCCGGCGAGATCACCAGATCTAACACCCCTCGAGTTTTTTCTCTGGGGTCAGTTAAAAACTGTTGTTTTTAAAACACAACTAGCTTCACTCGATGATCTTCGGCAACGGATTATTACAGAATGTACCTCCATTCCAAGAGAAGTTTCAGAATGTAAGAAATGAGTTTGAAAGTAGATTGTATTTTTGTTTAGCCCAAAATGGAATGCATTTTAAGAATCTAATTATAATAAAATAAATATAATAAATAGCATTTTATAGAAACAGATTTTATTTTATTTTAATTATACTTTTTGTTCGGCCCTCTATTAAATTTAAAAAAAAAATCTTGTGCTCTTGAATACTACTCAGAAAAACGTTTAATTTAAGGAATCACAAAAGGGGTGATGGGGCTCAAGGGGTCACTTACCCCATAACCAAAATATGGTGGTTCTAGTTTCCCCTACCTGCATAACATTTGTACCAAATTGCGTTTTTCTAATTCTTTTCTTTTCAGAGATATTCGCATTGAAAGTTTTCAAATTGACACCCTGTATGTTTTTCATTGAAATCAGTTCAGCCGTTTTTTAGAAAAATGTTTTTTAAAATCCAGCCCCTCCATATCTCCCATAAAAATGAATGTTCAGATATTATTCCATCCATTCAAAAATTGATTATTAGTATTAAAGAAAAAAATTAATGTGATAAGACTTGTGGTCTTGCAGTAATAAATTAATCAAAGGACCCCGCACTAATCTTATGGGATTTGTTTCCCGGTGAAATCGACTAATTTTCACATATGTTCTAGTTCACGATCTACCGAACAAAACATGTCATAGGCGCAAGCCTTAATAATGGACAATTTTTTAGTTAGTTTAGTATTTAGAGAAAATGTAGAAAGTAAGATGCCAATAAAGGTTTTTTTTTTTTTTTAGTTACAGCCAGTCAAATACGAAAAACTCTATCTGTGCGTGTATCGTTTAGGGATACTTGCGGCTCACAAAATCTCGTAGAAAAATCATTATAACTCAAAATAAAATACAGTATAAGGAAAATCAGAGCAAAACTCAGGTATAATAGTGCATAATTATAATTCACTATGATACGTAAAGCGTACGTTCCGGCTCGTGGTTTGAGCCTTCCTCAGTGTATACAAAAGAAATAATATAAATCAGATAAAATAATACGATAACAGAACGGAGGAGCTCATAATAAAAATGTAATAATACACAAAAGGAACAGATTGATGCCAATCATGTCACCTGCCTTAAGGAGAAAAGAGAACAGAACAAAAATTAAAAATACTATTTAAGTAAATTAAATTAGAAACAACCAGTCGCGCCTGCAGATGGCTTTTTACTTAATTTTTACATATTTTAGGGTTCAGTTTTATAGTTTAAAGTTTTCAAATTCAATTTAGTTTAATTTTCAAGTTAGTCCTGTGGGTAGAAATAAACGATCTTAAACCAATGTTATTTCGCTAGTAGTACTAGTAATAACATGCAAATTTCTTTTGTATAAAGTAGGTCTTATGTGTATCATAGTGAATTATAATAGGGCGCTCTTACACTTGAATTTTACTCGGATTTGCCTTATACTACGAGATATTATTTTTCTACAAGATTTTTTGAGCCGCAAGTGTTCCTAAACGATCACACACAGATAGAGTTTTTCGTCTTTGACTGGCTGTAACTAAAAAACTGTCCATTATTAAGGCTTGTGCCTATGACACGTTTTGTTTGGTAGATCATGAACTAGAACATATGTGAAAATGAGTCGATACATTATGCAACAAAAAATTATTTTATTGCACATTTGTAAAGGTTATATGTAAATTTCCAGCATTATACAAATCAATTTTGTCTTTCAAATGACACCAAAATAAACAAAATTGGTTCATAAATAACAAAGTTACAGTTATTGAAAACTTAAAAGTCACCTTGACCGGAGCAATGTTGTTAAATTACGTCAAATTTCACCTCAGTTCTGATCCAGAAATTCTGAAAAAAAAAATTGAATCGTTTTTCATAACATACTTGCTGACAAGAAAAAATTACAAAAATCTGTGACATGAGGGCAACAGCGATTGGGTGATTTTACTTGGAATGAGCCCAATTGCAGAAAAACGTGTTTTCTTTTAAATACCTTTGCGATGATTTCTAGGGTGATTGGTATGATTGAGAGCTATTTACTTTCTCCAAAACAATCTGGAAGTGTAACCAACACCTGCCCCAATTCTTTTTGATGGAAATTCATTTTGAATAAGGTAAATATCATAAATGCACTAAAACGTCGAAAAACTGTATATTGTTGAATCATCTGTTACCATCAAAACGAGGCGTAGCAATCTTATTCAAACAAAAACTGCTATATTTTTAATTAAGGAGATAACGATTATCTTAAATTATTTGCTTTAAAAATAATTTTCAGTAGGGCATGATTTGTGATAGACAACGAACATACCAGCAATGTTACCATCTCAAAGGAATTTTCGAGGAGGGCAAGAAGGTATGTGTTCTGTGGTATGAAGCCGAGATACAAATAGCGGCAACACGAAATAGGTGGGCCACCCCTGAACAGTGGGTGGCCGTTTTTACTAACCTTAAATTTCACTAAAAAGTAATCATTTTAACAATTAAAATTTGGTTTTAAACAGAATTAGACTCATTATCGCTTATATTTGTGATAATAACTTATGAAAGTATAATAAAGAATCATATGTGGTGCCCATCCACAAGTCCAAGTCAAGATCAAATGTCGAGAATTATAGGCCAATCTCAATTTTATGCTCGATGGCGAAGCTATTTGAGAAAGTCGTCTACCAGCCGTTGTTTGAAGTGTTTCGCACAGTTATTGTCGATTATCAACATGGTTTCTTTGCTACTAGGTCCACTTTAACTAATTCATTTATTTACACTGATTATATTCATACAGCTCTAGAGAATAATGCTGAAGTCCATGCTATTTACTCGGATTTCAGCAAAGCATTTGACTCCGTTAATCATTCTATTCTTATTAAAAAACTACAGTCTTATGGTCTGTGTAATCCATTATTAAATTGGTTTTCAACATATCTGTCTGAGAGAAAGCAATTTGTAAAAATTAAATCTAAACAATCCAAATCTTACATCGCAACATCTGGTGTCCCACAAGGGTCCAACCTGGGCCCCTTATTATTTATTATTTTTATAAATGATTTGTCTCAGATACTTAAGTGCCCTCATCTCCTTTTTGCCGATGATTTAAAGCTTTATTGCAAAGTGGAATGTATCCACGATTGTATTAGAATCCAGGATGATATTGATTCTGTACATAACTGGTGCCTTTTAAACGACATGAAGCTAAATATCGATAAATGCTATTACATATCTTTTTCGCACCGCAAGAAACCATTAAAGTTTCAATACACACTAAATAACTCTGATCTTAAAGAGGTTAACTTAGTAAAAGATCTTGGCGTTTTCCTGGATTCTAAACTCTCATTTAGTTATCAAATTGATTATGTAGTTAATAAGGCGAATAAGGCCCTAGGATTTATAAAACATATGTCGGCTGATTTAAATAATATACGTACATTCATGATTCTATATAACACTCTTGTACGATCTCAGTTTGATTATTGTAGAACGATCTGGTCGCCTTCATATGTAACACATATCAATCGCATCGAACAAGTTTTTTTATTTTTAAAGTTTATGTTATACAGGTTGAACTGTATTGGAGTCTGTTTATCAATTGATCAAACCATGGTCTATTTAGGATTAACTTCGTTATACTGACGCGGAATGGAAACAGATATGTGCTTTCTGTACAAAATTGTTAATAATGTTATTGACTCGAACGAAATAACATCGATAATTAAATACCATGTACCTGCGAGGTCAGCACGTAGCCAGCTATTTCTGCACAATTCTTTCTGTAGGACTACATGTGGCCTAAATTGTCCCTTGTCTAGGTTAACGCGCGTCGCGAACAATATTTGCAACGAAATAGATTTTATATGTATACCGTATAGTATATTTAAAAGGCGCATTAAACAGATACGGCTGCATTGAAGTGTTTAACTTCATTTCTTATTTAGATTACTTTGTTAATTTACCTTTTGGTGTTTACATTTTTAAAACTTTGTCCCTTGTACTTAATTTTATTATATATGTATTACAAACTGTATATATGTTTGAATGGCATGTCCGTTAAATAAATATTATTATTATTATTATTACTGTTTATTAAATATAATCATGAGCATTGTATATTTTATACTTCGGCGTATTTGCGGCAACGCTTAATGAAGTTATCAACTAACCTCAATAAAAAATTCTTTCTTTTCCAATATTTTCCTATAAATTTCCCAAATATGAAGAATAACTTAAAACATGGAAAACCATTTGTGATATTCAAGAGACCGTTAATTGTTTAAATTGCCATTTATGTGAAGATCAATTTATTGATAAACATTTTGTTAACCATTTCCCCAAAAAATTACAATGCTGTTCCGACACCAAGAACTAAGACAATATAACTACACTAATTTACTTTTTTATCTATTTTAATATCATGAATCCAGGATATGAGCAAACAACCGACCTGTGACGACATCTGAAGAAATATCCAAAGAAGAACGAGCAGACCTGATGGAACTTTGCACCTGGACGAGACCCTAATACCCAATTGTTGTGATATTTTTTTATTTGATAATGTTTATAATGTTGTTATGAATAAAATTACAAATTATTTTTTCTATGTAGGCATATTTTTATTTTTATTTTGTGAAATCCAATCTTTTTTCTTTTACCAAAACCAGTAACTTCTTCATTTATGTACTATCTAAAAGTATAATTGATTATTTGCTCAAAAAACCTTATTGGTTATATTGTTAGTGTTAATAAATTGAAATATATTCTGTAGTCGAGTATGACATTTTTAAATTTTGGCAGAAATCGTAGTAATTTGCCACTTCGACACCAGGCGGTGCCAAAAATCGTGTTTCCGAAATTTAACATGCAGGTTTTATTTCTAAAGGTATGTGTTCTGTGGAGATTCAAAGCGCACATCAAAATTTTGAAGAAATATTCACCCTAAGTTAGGAAAATTGACAAAACTGATTATTGATGAGGCATCTGTTATATTAACTACTACAAGCCTATCGTAACAGCTGAATAGCAATTAACAGCATTCAAAATGCATGCCAATTTAATGATTTCAGCCTCCAAAACCAGAACACACCAAAACAACTTCGACTTAAATGTAAAAGCGACTAACCATCGGGTTGCTTAAGACCGGGTGTGATCGACCTCAAGAAGTCATCAGGTGTCATGTAGATCTCTGTGTGATCAGCCGACTGCAGCGTCGCGAAATACCTGAACACCTTGTCGGGCGTCGAGTAGTGCCTGATGCGGTTCTCATACTCGATTATCTACCATCGGATTAGTATTCAAGCATTAGTAGGTGTGCGACATGCATGTACGCGTACGAAAAAAATTAATTAATAAACACTGGTTAATGATAAAAATCCACAAGCACAGTGCAACCGCGAATTAATGAACACCGTGTTACGTGAGATGTCAGCCTAGGCCAATCTTTACCGTCGGGTTGCTTAGAGCCGGGCGTGATCGCCCTCAGGAAATCGTCCGGGGTCATGTAGGTCTCGACCCCGCTCGGCGAACTGACTTTGATCGTCGCAAAGTAACGGAATATCTTATCGGGGGTTGAGTACGCCCTCATTCTGTTCTCGTACTCCATAATCTGGATATCGGCAAGTTAACATTGTGCTCGTTTGAGGACGGAATTGTGTGGGTTTACCTTTCGGTCACGGAATCCGACCTTCTCACGTCGCTTCTTCGACGGTCTGTCGCCCTGGATCTCGTCCGGGTGCTCCAGTTCGTCCGTGCTCTTCGAAGTGTCTTCGTGTGCCTTCACGGCGGGGAAAAGTGTATCTTTTATCCTTAAAAAGGAGATAGATAGAGATAGTCATCATACCTAGATTTGCTATTATTAGCTGGTGTGAGGGTGAAATAAATAATATCCTATATATTTTCATTCAAGACTTTTTACAAAATCTTATTATATTCAAACTCATAGTTGTATTAAAGAACAGTCTGTGACCACTTTAGAATACAGAATCCAGTAATAACATTTAATGTACTTACCAGCCATAATCGAATATTGGTGCAATGAACGCCGTCATCAAGAAACCATACCAAATCTTCGAGATTCTGGGAAGAGGATCGGGTTTATGGCCAAAATTCTTGTGCTCCCTTTTCTGGTTCCTATTCCACTGGTATTGATTTAGGGTTAGGATCGCGGGGTGTCGCATAATCACCGCTAAATTATTGGGGTGGATTACCCTACGCGTTATGTGCGAGAACATCGCGTCTTTCGTTCTTGATTTCACTGGCGATAAAGCGTAAATTGTGTCAAGGATCAGAAATTGACATTTCTTAGGGCGGCCATTTAAATTCACATAATGGATGGCAACTGTTGAAGCGTCTTTAAATGTTCGTTGGGTTGCCAAACGCGGGTAATTTGCTTATAGATGGCAGTGAAAACACTGGTATCGTGGCCGTAAATAATATTAATATTAAGCGGAGGGTACCCATAAAATTGGCATACAAATAAATTGAATATATTTATTTTGTTAATTTGTTATTAATAACAAAGTTTGCAACATTTCACTAGGCACTTTAAGGGCAGGTGACCCCTACCTATTTTGGTGCGGTAGATTGGTGCCCACTTGCACCGCAGAACTTAATCATGATTAAATTTTAATCATGATTAACTTTAATCAGAGTATTTCTGTTGCACCGTCGGCTGATTAAGCACCTACCGACCACGGAGTATTATTATAGAGAGCACACGTTTTTCTAGGGATTTTAAGTTCTTTTTTGGTTGTTTTACGTTGTTCCATTGAGAACACAGGAAACAAATGCGCGGTAAATATGAATACTAAATGCTAACTAACTTATACTATTATTATTATTTCTTATTATTGGACGAGGTAAACAAACCAAAATTAATAAAATTATTAACGTCCAAGCCATCGATTTCATCAATCTGCTCAACTACCCCAAATCCATCGTTTTTAATAACAAATACAAAACAAAGGTTTTTAATTTCAAAATCGTCTGCCAAATGTAAATAACTTCACGACTATATTCGTCGTGAAGTTATCAGTTTTTGAGTTAATCGGCAAAAATCGGCTGATTAAATATTTGACGTTTCTTGGGGACTTTAATCATGATTAAGTTGCGGTGCAAGCCAATTCTCCGCTAACCATTGATTAAATTTTTAATCATGATTAAGTAGCTGCGGTGCAAGTGGGCATGGGTGTAGCTTGTTTATTATAAGATGTGAACATACCGATTTAAGATATATTGTTTATGACTGTTCACTCTACCTTTTGCAAGAAAAAAAAAATTAAACAAATTACTAATAAACAATATAGCATTTTCGTGCATTTTTTAATTTGTGTAAAAGTTGGAATGTTCTATTTTTTTTTATATGTACGTTGTTATAATACCTAGGAGGTCAGCAATTTTTAGTTAAAATAGGTTAATACTTAATTAGTTATTGAATTATTTCTTAAATTTTACAAACAAATTTTGACAATTTTTATAATTTCTAGAAATATATAGCATTCTAGGTTATATGAATGTACTGACTGCCTAGGTACTTGGTTAATGTTGATATTTTTTTAAACCGCAGGATAAAATATGATTTTTTATCATTGTATGTCAAAAGAGTATAGTTTCATTTTTTTATAAATCGAGTGAGAATGCAATTGTTATTTGGGTTGCCTATACTACCAATTCTAATGAAACGTGCGATTTGGTGGGGGATAGGGAGGTGCATGGAATAACGGGGAGGCGCATGGAATAACGGTGTGATAGTGTGGTGTAAATAGATTTTAATTTTGTTTGTGAATACGTGAATGCGAAACCGTTGAGAACGGAACACGCGAAAACAGATTGAGGCACACTTTTGTACTTCCCCGATACGTGAATCATGAGAATGGCGCCTCACACTTGGATCATTAACACATACACATGTGTATTCGCGCGCTGTTATTCACACTTTTTTTTACATTTGTTTATTTTATTAATACACCGTGGGCCAAAAAAATGGTACAAGTGGTTTTGTACGGTTTTCAATGTAGTTTTTTACCATTATTACAAGAAGCAGATCATAGTGCATTTTGTATCTCGATCATATAAAAATGGAAATTACGTAGTTACAAAAATATTTTTGATCTTAATTATAATTAAAAAGATAGCTAATTTTTAATTAATTCAGTACCACTCGTATATTTATAAAGATGAAAGAAAACTAGGAAATGTAAAAGATTGATTAACTTACAACCAAAAATAACGAACAATAACATTAAAAAATGGTGATGTGGCCATCATGTTACTTTCTCCGACTTGATGGTGTCATTTATATTTACGCTTTCATGGTTTATTTTGAATTTGAATCATATTTTAAATATACATCGAGCGTTGCGTAAACTCGGATGAAACTGACGTTTAAAACGTCAAAATCATGAAAGATAAAAAAATTATACTTCAAATTCAAAAACTCGGTTTACTCAAAAACTAACGAGATTTCGAAAAAAACTTATTCTTTAGAAGTTGTCCATTTTGGCAATCTCTACAATTATTATTCATATAAATTTTCTGTAACTATTATCGTTTCATAATTATAAACCAAAAATTAAAAAAAAATTTAAATTTTTTTCTCCAATAGCAATGATTTTATGAAAAATGTTTTCAAGCAAAAGATATTCATTTCTTTGATGTCTTCAAAGTTTGTTTAAATGTTTTTGTGATATTTTTCATATTTAAGAAAATATTGGCAAAAAACAAAAAACAGTTAAGGTAAACACCCACTTCCGGTGTACGAAATTTTACCAAAAGCTTTTCAGTTCTCCGAATTATCAAATAAGACGTATGTTCAAAGTTTCATACCAATTGCTCTATTAGTTTTTGAGATACAGCGCGCCCAGACACACACACACACACACACACACACAGAGACACACACACACACACACACACACAGAGACACAAAAAACATTTTTCCAGAAATTGTTGAAATGGCATCTAGGGACCCCAAAACGGATATTTCCGTAAAAAAAATTTTTGAAAAAAAAATCACGATCACAATACTTTCTCGTACTTCGTAACGGAGAAAGTAAAAATGTAGTATTTATGATCTTGATCTAAAACTGTACTGATTGAAAAAACATCTCAATAAATCAATTATTTTGTTCTGTTTGTACTATAAATACCACTCACAGTGGGCCAAAAAATTATTAGAAATATTCATATTTTCAATAATAATTAACGCATTAAATATTGCTTTGAAAAACAAAATGTTTACACTGTAGTTTACAAAAATGATAATTGCATTTTTGAAAAGTAAGTTTTTTCTATATCGAGGTTATTTCACATTAATAAAGGCTCTGCAAAGGCGGGAGTTTATAATGCACTTTCGCGTCGCATTTGTAAGTACTAAAATTAGTAGGCCATGATTTGTTTTGGTTTTTAATGAATCTCAGACGTTATCCGTCACTTCTATCAGTCATTTTAGTTTTGGGAACAAAAACATCCTGAAAGGATAGAAATTCATGCATTGGTAGTAAAGAAGGTGCTTCGGGCACAAGTTTAAGCACTATTTCTTTGGAGCAGAAGTACTTCATCTTATCTATAAAAATCGGGCTATTCACTGTTATATTAATTATTTTAAAATATTAATAACTCACACAGATATGACAGTACAACACTACTTGTACCGTTTTTTTTTACTCAAAAACTAGCAAATATCAACACCGTTGCACAAGGACTCGAGATATGGTAGCACCCTTAACCAAACATTTGTAACAACAATGGTTGGTAGGTGGTAGTAATTCCAATAAATATTCGCATTTTTTTTTTTTTAATTTTAAACATTTATTTTTAATTAAACCGCATATAAAATCCATATTTAAATCATTTTTCTGCAGCCGTCCCGAAAATAAAACTTTCGGTATGATTTATTAAATCGGAAATACCACTATACATTTTTGTATAATTCAATATTCGTCGTGGTATTAGCCAGGAAAGTAGTTGTTTCAAAAAGTAATTTGTTAATTGTAGTCGTATTTGTACAACTAATCATCTACAGCAAGTTTGGCATTTTTGATTTCTTATTAATAACATTAATAAAAGTATGTGACTTATTTTTTCTTTGTTACAAATGTATATAAACAAACTTATTATTTCATTGACATATTTCAATTTATTACATGTATATTTCAAATAATAATGATAAATATATTTCAGCATTTTATAGTGCATAAAATCCTCTCTTTACTGATAATAAAATACACTGGAGGAAAGAAAAAATGAAACACTTGAAATTCGTGAAATTTTGACTATGTTCAAACCGCCATAACGGCGTATTTTGAATCGATTTTCATGAATATTAAAGGGCGAAAAACTTTAAAGTGTCTTCTTTAAAGTCATGCATACGAACTAAAGCGTAACTTCTTTCGCCTCTCTCTAGCACCCCTGTGCAAAAAAAAATTCAGGAAACCATGTCCAACTTTGACGATGTCTATGGAGTTAGAATTTTTTTTTCGACTCGATCCACCATTAAGGCATTAAAATTTGACGAATTCCCTATGCGAGACTCGAAGAACGAAGTTCCTACGACGATTTGGCACTAAGTTATGGGTGTTTGAAAAAAGTGCATTTTAAGATTTTTCACACATAACTCAGCGACTTTTCAACCAAATTTGATGATTCTTTCAGGAAAAAATCTCATTTTGGTCCTACTTTAAGGGGGTAAACTCAGATTGGAATGATCCCTTTTGGAAGCCTTCAACCCCTGAACAAAAAAAAACACCTTTTTGGGCAAAAAAACGCCCAACTTTGGCAACGTGTACCGAGTTGGAAAAAATGTGTGGACTCGATCCAACAAAATGGTATTGAAATGTGTTCAATTACCTGTGCAAGACTCAAAAACGAAGTTCCTACGGCAATTTGGCACAAGGTAATGGGTGTTTAAAAAAAGTGCATTTTGGGGTCTTTTTATTATTTTGTATAGAGGGACGTAGGGCCTCTCTTGGAGTGGGGGATAAACCGTCTCAAAGAGGAAACATTTTGCTTTTTATTTCTCAAAAGATGGTCGAAATCGGTTGAATACAAGCTGAGTTATGACCATTTGATAATTACCTAAATTTTTACAAATCTCAAATGTTTTATTTTTTTCAGTCAGTGTAATTTGTTTGTTTTTATTGGACGAATGGAAAAATGGACCAATAGTGATGAGTTAGGCCCACATTTATTTACGACCCTTCAGTGATCGTTAAAGTAAGCCTTTTTTGACCTAAAATAAAGTTTCCTGTTAATGGAGTTCTAAAGTACAAAAACGATATTCATGATTTCGCGCAAACAATTAATTTTCGTGCATACCTCAAACAACATGCAAAGAAATTTTCATTCGGGAAAACGAAAACAATTTCGTCGAAAAACTTCGGACGAAACCACAAAATTCGCTTTTTTTCAAACACCCATAACTTTGTGCCAAATCGTCGTAGGAACTTCTTTATTTGAGTCCTGCGCAGGTAATTGAACACATTTCAATGCCCTTTTGTTAGATCGTCGACACATTTTTTCCAACTCGGTACACGTTGCCAAAGTTGGGCTTTTTTTTGCCCAAAAACTTGTTCTTTTTGTTCGGGGGTTGAAGGGTTCTAAAAGGGATCATTCCAATTTGAGTTTACTCTCTTAAAGTAGAGCCAAAATGGGATTTTTTTCCGAAAGAATCACCAAATTTGGTTGAAAAGTCACTGAGTTATGTGCGAAGAACCTCAAAATGCACTTTTTTTTCAAACACCTATAACTTGGTGCCAAATCGTCGTAGGAACTTCGTTCTTTGATTCCTGCAAAGGGAATTGATCAAATTTTAATACCTTTATGGTGGATAGAGTGGACAATTTTTCCAACTCCGTAGACATCGTCAAAGTTGGACATGGTTTCCAGAAAAAAACTTTTTTTTTCACAGGGGCGTTAGAGGGGAGGAAGGGGTTACGCTTAATTTCGCATACATGACTTTAAAGAAGACACTTCAAAGTTTTTCGCCCTCAAAGATTCATCAAAATCGATTAAAAATACGTCGAGTTATGGTGGTTTGAAAATGGTCGAAATTTCACGAATTTCAAGTGTTTCATTTATTTTTCCTTCAGTATATTTACCTTATATGTATGTATACGACTATTTATTGTTCCCTTTCTACTGTCGTATCAGGATTGGTTACTGCTTTTTGCGTTTTGTACCGTTATTCTGAATATTTTGTCTTTTCTTACTACCTTTCTCGGCCTTTTCTGCTTATTGCCTTATTCTGACTATTTTTATTTTAATTAGTACCCAACTTCTTTGATCTGGTTATAAGCCCAAAATATTATGTATACTTATATTTTAACAAATAAAATAAAATAATAAATTTATCTCTCTTTAATTTGCCACATTTAGCCCCTCCCGGGCGCTATCGTTGGGGGCACCCCCGAAGCAAACAGAAATAATGACGCCACAACACAAATCAGAGAAAGGGGAAGTCCCAGTAGGTGACGTTTTTAAATAATAAAATGTATTGATCAACTAATCATTTTCGTTAAAAAAAACTTTAAGAGCGCTGAAAAATACAGTATCAGAGGTAAAACACCATAAAAATAATTATATATGATGAAAAAAACACAAGTTTTGTTATTGCCGTCAAAAACGCATAAACATATCGGCTCCAATTTATTGAGGCGTGGTCACTCCGTGCTTGGAGGCGTGTGATATATATTTTTTCGTCCTCGATCGCGAAATCATGCAGACCGAAATATTACTCTAAAAAGCGAAAGTTGTGTTGCCTATAGTTGTACTAATTTGATTTAATCCCCCTCTAGAGGACCGTGTAACGTACTTCCGATGGGTACCGACCCGTTAAATTTGGTATATAACCGACCAATACATGTATCCTTCTATTGAAACAGTTTGAAGGTAATACTTTGACGCTTTGACTATATACTAATGGACTGCTATTCCCCCTCCATTTCCCATATGATCACTGCTTCAAAAGTTGTCCACGGGCTGGAGCCCGATATAAGCCCCGCCCCAGAGCCGAAAATGGAGCGTAATTTAAAAACCAGAAAGCAAAAAAAATATTTCTCGATGTATTCATCAGCAACGTGGAGAATGCAAATGCGAGCATATTTCGGTAACTCGGGTCCACTTTCCTGCTTGTTCTTTACAAGCAAAGCATCAACCCATAATATCCGGATTTGATGGAAATCTAATACATAATTTTAGGTTATAAGTCAAAAGTCAACTGACGTCTACATCAGCTGACGAGTAATATAACCGCGTTGGCATATATACATGGACTTATTGCAGCCTATTGCATAGCAATATTTTGACATGGTGTGAATATTGACAATGTAAAAGTTTATATATTCAAAGGTGTGAATAAATTGCAGGGTTCACCGAACCACTAAGGTTAAAAAAAACGGAGGGGTAATATTGTTCACTTTTTAGAACCCCTTAGAACCTATACTCATGGAACAGGAATACAAAGCATAGAACTAGGCTTGCCAGATATAAATTTCGAAAAAGGGGTATATATTTTCGTAATATCGTTTTTCGACGAACAAATAAAGAAAATGAAAATGTACAGGTCCTCACAGCGCCGCAGGCGACTTTTTTTTCAAAAAAGGAGCGTGAGAAAGCTGAAAATTTTTGTATAACTTATTTAGGAGCGAAACATGTTCCATAAAAGGAATTTTAATTTTTTTTTGTAATATTGGTTTTTATATCATTTCCGCTTCCTTGTTTCTGTGGTTCTTGTGCTGTTTCATAGCGACCCCGACTCTATGAGCTAGCTGGAGCTCATCGAGGGCGGTTTTTCAACGGTTTTTCAGCGGGGTAACGCGTGACGCATAAAGCCTAAAGGCACGCATAGCTTGTTTAATCCTCAATTTCATACTTATCGTAGTAGGACGTTTAAAAATTGTTTTTTTTATACACGCTTCTTGAACGCTTTGATGGAATGGGGTATTTTTGGTACCCCTTTCGGATTTTTTGAAAAAGGGTATTTCTAAAATTCCATACAGGGAAAAGGGTATTGTACCCCTAAAAGGGGTACGTCTGGCAAGCCTACATAGAACTGTGTCCAAGAAGTGAGATGCAGATGTCTCATTCTATTTTTTTTGCTCGAAATGCTCATGCGCAGCCAGGGGTGGTTAATTGAATAGGGAGAATTGGAAACGCGACCTCCACGCCATCTCACAGTCATCTGGCCCAACTAACGCAATGCAACGCTGCCAAATCTATGTACAAATCTTTGTAAGCAAGCGATATGGTCATATTTTTGTTGGTTAAATTTATTTTAGGTATTTAAGAACATCCAAATATCTGGTAATATTCAAAGTACACTAGTGTTAATTGTTTGTTTAAGTCTATTTGATAAATTTTAAAGCAAAATAGACTTTTGAATAATTTCACAAATGAGATATGACAACATCTATTTCCCATCAAATTTCCGGCCTTTTTATACATAACCTCATTAACGTCACGAGTTGAATTGTTATTTGGCCAGGTATTTATAATTCAAATTTAAATTAATATTCTTAAAGCTAAAAGAGTGTGCAATGGGTAAATTAAGTACTCTTAAGGCACCTTATTGCAGTAACGTTTATACCCGCGATTCAAATATTAAAAATAAAGCTTTCTTTACATATCCGAAGTGTCCTAATCGCAGAGATGAATGGGTTAATTCCATTGAATGGAATTATTACTCTATTAAAAATTCCACATTCAAAAGTTATGCACATTTGTGAGGACCACTTTTTAAGTATTTATTAATTCCTGTAGAAAATATTTAAATTGGAATGCAATTCCGAAAATTTTTAATACACCTTCTTGTAGTACTTCTTCCAGTACAATTCCTGCAAAATATTTTTTAAAACGGCCCCTTCAAGAATGTAGCTCACTTCATGATTTAACATCTGCCCCAAAAAGAATTCGTTTGGAAAAAATTTCAAGCGAATCCCCTTCAACATCATTTAGAGCTTTACTTTTTGCGTTTGATTAAGTCTAAACTCTTTATAAAGCAAGTGTCTGCGATTTCCGCTTTTATTTGGATGCGTCGCACTGATGAGAACCAAAAAGTTCGAAACACTTGCAAAAATGAATTGTAAAGTCGCAATTTTAAATTTCCCGCTGGCTCGATGTGTTTGGCCAGATGACTCGCAGACGGCGCTGATGGCGTTTCCAAAAGTTAACATTGAACTGTCCCTCTTTATCCTTAATGCTCTGTGTGCGCAGCCGACGCACTCATAGGTTATTATGAATGTGTGCGCGAGTGTGTGTTGCGCGTGCATTTGTGTGTGATAAGAATTGAGTTGGTAGCACTGTCACACGTACACTATCTGCATCCCACTCTTTCAACACAGGAAGTTCTCTCTCACACTCATGGAATCTAATAGGGATTTCGCGCGTTTGGGGACATGCGCATAGCGAACAAAATAAATGTTATATCGATACTTGTCGCACAGATGTTGGACACAGTTTCGGTACACGTAAGTTATACGGTATTCCTGTTCCATGAGTATATGTTCTAAGATATTACCCGAGAAAGTAAGTTGTGTGTGTTGCCTATAATCACACTAATTTAATTTAATCCCCCTCTAGCGGACCGTTTAACGTACTTCAGAGGGGTTAATAAACAAAAAGGGACCAGTGGTGACTATTGGCGAGACAATAAGAAATAAACTCTATAATTAATAATACAACCAAATTCTTTGATAAAAAAAATTGAAAACCCTCACTTGTTGCAGAAGTTCACTGAATCGGTTTGCATTTCTTTTTCACCGGCTGTGACGTGCATTGGCATTTATATTACATGGAATATATTTTAGATTAAGAAATTTACTTATATTAACAGACTATTTGGCATGAAAATTTATATTTAAATAAATCAAGATTTCTTGTTTGTCATGTGAGTCATACATTGTCTTATGCCAAATGCAAAATTTTCTGTAATACTGTTCAGGTATAATTGAACTTACAACAAAAAAACAGGATGGGGCAAGGAGTGTCCAAGCAAAACTACCAAACGACTTCTACTCATGGAGTAATTACATTTTCCAATGATTTAGTGAGGAAAATGACAGAAGGTAAAGAAATTAAATAATAATTGTATTATTACAAATTAAAACACTTAACACCTGGTTGTTTCACTAGTATTAATTTGTAATGGTCATTTGGGTTTTACCAAGTATTTAACAAGAAAATAATCGAACGTTTATACTAATTGAAACTTAAGAATATACTTTGGTTTTATGTTATTTATACAATGCATATGGAATCAGTATTTATACTTATATAGGCTAGTAAATTAACGTTAGTAGCATTATTATTTATTTTCTACCATCTCCATTTTCATTATTTTGATTGCCTCAATATAGTCTACGAATGAATATTTATTTTCTGAAGTAAAATTAGTGTCGCTTTTTTACATCTAAAAGGTTATTCATTACATTTAGAGGTAGAACCTGAGCCAACGATTGAAGAACGCGTTACAGAATTCATGCCAGATCATGCTTGGTTTGAAAAGTTGAAAACAATTGATGAGAATCATTCCACAATGTACGGTTTCAACGTTGAGGCCTTCAACAATTTGGCAGAGAGGCTCGAGTTTCGACTAAACGATGTTGATACTAAAGTCCCGTATGCACATGATATGGTAAAGCAATTGAAAATAGTTATAAGTTTCTTTCTTTTTTCAACTTGTAATAGATGATAAATAGTTTTAAACTTTCCAAAAATTTTATTTTTATTTTACTAAGTTAATATCACACTGTATGATATTAACTAAGTAAAAGTGTGTTTTATTTAATTAAAAATATATCACGAGGTAAGTGCCGCCACCCTCAATCAGTTAAAAAAAACTACTTGTTATTTTTTAGTTGGCTTTTTACTGGCATGGGGGTTCGAATCCCGGCGGGGGTATTTAAAATAAGAATTATATATAAAAACCCATTGTGGCTGAGACAATATCCATATCATCCCCAACCTGAATTACCAACCATTAACAAAAAAGAAAATATGTAGATAAATAAAACCCAAAAAATAACAAATTCACTAAAGATTTATTTATATATCACTTAAAAACAGTACCTTTACATTTAATATACAAGCTATGCTATAATAAATACCAAAACGCTATTTTTCAGCTTGTTGACACACTAAAATCGAGCAGTAACTTTTCACTGTATTCATCGCAAGAGGTACAGAATTACTTGGAGTGTGCAGATATCTACCAAAAAAGGATGCTTAGGAGGCGGTTGTTCGAGCTGAAATTGGAGGAGGCTCTGCAGAAGAAGAACAAACGCCGTTATATTTACTAGCGCCGTTCCAGACTTCTAAATTTTGTTTCGAGTCGTTTAGAATAAGCGTCCAATTTGTAGGCCGCTTGTTCCAGCTTCATAACACTATCCTCAATCTGCTCGATTTGGTCGAGGTAAGGCTGCAGCGTGCTACCTTAAAATATAATCAAATTGCATTTTGTATATTGATCGACAATGTTCATTAAAAAGCATATAATTTCATTGTTTTTTTTATTGAATTACTGGTATTGAGATTTTAAAGTTTGAATTAAGGGATCAGGAAGCCAAAAAATAGGTGATTTTTGGGAATTTTTTTGCATAAAATATAAAACTTGTAAAATTTGTAGTAAAAAAAGATACAGCCATCCTCCTGAAGGTCGTTAAAAAAAAAACAGGTTTTGCAGTGACCATTGCTACAACTTTACTTTAACTTTAAATTTAATTGGCTCCGGAGATGTGTTATCGTGTTCCGTCGCGTGCTCTGAATACTCTCTGTGCAAATTTTACCCCCACATGTCTTGAGTGCTCAGTGGAGTTATACTCGGTTTTGGATTATTAGAAATCAAAAACAATAAAAGATATCTTTATATATAAGGGTTTTCGCGGTCGCCGAACGTGAATTTATTATCAGATTTGTCTAATTCAAGATGGCGGACCAAACAAATGTTGTATTTATCAATTTGGAATGTGTCAACTTCTAGACAGGACGGAGATCTCCTTCTTCGTTGCTGGTTTGTGTCGATATCCGTGAAGTACACTTTTTTTTAGAAAATCGTCTCGTTAACCCGTTTAAATGTTTCTAGCGGACTTGGGATGAATGCTAAATTAAAGTACATATCCCAAGGAATATTTTAAGCCAAAAAAACAAAAAATCGATTTTTTTTTAAAGGTCAAGGTGGTGTTCCCCCTGAAGAGAAAGAGCGAGCGAAGAAAGCGAAAAGGGGTGCCTGGTAAAAATAGGATACCAGAAGATAGTTATTAATGGGAAAGTATGGAACAAAGTGGAACAACTCAAGGAATGACCTTGAATTAGTAGAAACAAAAAACTGATGGGAAGGTGGGATAATGCGATGAAGGGGGACAGGCGAACAAAAGAAAGTAAGGACAGGAGTAAAGGGAACCAAAGGGGCCTGAGGGAGGGGGGAATGGGAAGGGGATTTTAAACATAGGATTCTGGAATCTAACAGGAATTAAATTGAAGAGTAATGGAGGCCGATGGCAAAAGGAACTCGAGGGTTGGTTAAATAAATTGGATATAGTGGGTTTAGTAGAAACATGGATTATGAAGGAGGAATGGGAGGATATTAAAGCAGAACTTCATTGATTTGACGAAGAAATTTCTTTAATCAAAGAGTTTTGTGGGTTATGTTTAAGTGAAAATGAGAGGGGTGGGTTGGCCTTATCCCATCCTCCGATCCTTGGTATATAAACAAGGGTTTTACAAGTGTTAATTAATTGATAAGAAATCAATCAAACGGTTTATCGTTGTCTCGACAAAAAAAATTGTTTATAGAAACTCTGGGGAGCGTTTGACAGATTGGAGAGTGAAGAGTTGATCCGACATTGATATGCAATTTTATCATTGATTGCAAGCAGGTATGAAGTAGATTTTGCTGCTTTTGAATTGTACTTGAAGCACTCTAGCTGGTATTACATGCTTGTTACCACATACAAAATTCTTGCGCATGGTAGTGAAATTATAAGATCAGCTATAGTGCCCATCAGCCAATTAACAGTGGAAATGCGAAAAGCTAGCAACAAAAATTGCAAACAGATGGAACAACACTAGAAAGTTTTGCAGAAAGCAAAGGATGGAAGATTTGGTGCATTTGCTATTGGTAAATCGCTTGATTTTGTTGATATTATAAATGCGCCAAGAAGAAATCTAGAAAACGGATTTAAAAATGTTCATACTTTTAAAAACCTTTACAATTATTAATGTTTTTTGTCGTTTGTGCTAAGTATAAATTGCTTTTTTATATTATATTATTTTAAAGTATAAATAATAACATTTTATAAGTTTTGCACTGGGAGGAGGCGCTATAAAATAGTCATAATCCGGCCCTGGCCATGTCTAGTTAGAAATTTAAAAAAATCAATTTTGGGTTTTGACATTTTCAATCAATTAAATTTTGGGAAATATTCCCTGAAAATTTGAAATTAGCCTGATTAGAATTGACGGAGTTACAGGCATTCAAAGTAAGTTCGTTTGACCGAATTCACCAGTATTAAAATTTTATACGCGTTTTTCTCAAAACCGCATTTTCAAACTCGGTGATGATATCTCAAAAACTACTGTACCGATTTTTTTAAAACTTGGCATATTTTCTTGAGATATAAGACCAGTGATTGAACGAGGAAATTTTTTGTTTGACTTAATTGAAATTTTAACTTTAAACGTCCGCCAGTTTGACCCAAATCAATATTTCGACAAACTGTTCAATTACCAGATACTTCAATATATTAAAGAAATCTTTTATTGTTTTTGATTCTGTAAATGGCTAATCCGTATATTACTACTATTATTATATTCTTATTGGGTGTCGAGGTGAAAATATGATATATTTAAGTATTTTATGCCATAAACACGTCAGGCGCAGTCTGGGTATATGAAGATGGGAGTGAACAATGTGCTTTCAAACTGAAAATAGCCTTGAATGGTCAGTAATAATTATACTCACATTTTTCATTTAAGTCAACCATTCCTTTGGAAATATTTGCAGCGATGTGCTTCATATCGGAATACTTTGTGATTGTCGTTCTGTTCATATTTTCTATCAATTTGTAGTCATCTAGTGTGGATGTTAATTCTCCATATAAATAATCTGCGGTTTTGTTGAACATTAACGTAGCTAACCTGCTCAAGTTTGGGTCGTGTGGATCTAATGCCTCAAAACTTGATGTTGATGTCGAAAGGGTGGGACCTAAAGTTGAATTCAAATTAGAATCTTCAATGATAATGCAGATTTTGAAATGTTTTGGTCAGTAGTTCTGGTTTAAGAAAGGTAAACAAAAGTCACAGTGGACATAAGAGCACAAGACATATAGTTCATTCAAATAGCTATTATTACAACTAGGGAAATACGAATAGTATATTTCCCGAGGTTGGCTAGTTGTATAGACAACCAAGGGAAATGTATTCATATTTCCTGTGTTGTAATCAATAGTTTTTTTCTGATTGAAAGAATATTGTTCTGTAAATGGGAAAATATTGGATTGTAAATTTTTGAATTTATCGGATCGGTAACGTTGCTAAGGGCCTTGTTTGTAAATGTCATAGTTTACTTGTTTTGATTTTTGCTTTGTTTCATAAATTGGTGAAATGTCAAACTATGTGTTAACGCAAGCGACGAAAGACCGTGAATGTTTGGTTCCGGTAAAATCCAAAGCTGTAAATCCATAAAGGATACCTTCCTAAGAAATCGGAGGTGTTGTCCCGAGAGCAATTAAAACAATTTTTGCGAGAAGCTCCTAATGACATTTTTTTGATGTTCATATTTTCCTAGGGAAATATGAGCACTTCATATTTCCCTAGGGAAATATAAGTGTGTTATGACATATCGTAACTAAGGTAATATTACTCGATATTGTTTCAATCAGAAAAAAAATTATTATTGAAAAAAATCAATATTGATGTCATTTGTTATTATTTAAACCACCATTGACTTTGGTTTTTAGTTCATTCATATCAGTCAATAAATAACAGAGTTATGGCTTTGGGCGTTTTTTATGGAACACACGCTATATCCGATATATTGATATTTAAATAAATATCGGATATATTCCGAAACCTGTTTTAACATATTTTGGATAAACTATCATTTATACTTGGTTACGTTATTGTTTTGTTTTTTAGTCAAACAATAAACAATAGACCAAGCATGCTTTAGCAGGCTGTGTGCGGGGCCCAATAAAAGGAGAAATTATTTTTAAAATGTGTAATTAAAATTTTAAATATGAATGGAAAAAAAAATGCAGCATTTTTCAAGTTCCATTACTAGTTTCTACAAATTTAGCTCTCAATGCGGACGTAACTTATCTGGAAGAATTTAATAATAGTATTTTACAGTAGAAGTCCATTATGATAGCCTTTATAGCCGCAGCCAGAAAGTTTGGGAAAGTCATCAGACCGAGTTGAATAAAACTGGCAAGGCCGTAAAGGTTTTAATGGACGTGTACTGTATGATAGTTTTTGCAACATTAAGAGAGCGTGGAACGTTGTAATTTCAAATTTCACTCAATGTTTGGCATTAAGTCAGGCTAAAACCTCTTTGTTATCCGTAAAAGGTTCTACAAAGCACATGTTTGGTAAATGTACCTCTCAACATTTGGGAATTCATTGTCGGTGGCAAAGGAAAAATTTCTCAGTGACATTGATAGTGATTTTATAAAGTTTATATTTACATTGTTATAGTTACCTAGTTAAACGCATTGGTGGATCCAAAGAGGGGGTAATGGGGCAATCGCCCCCCCTTAACCACTTGAACCTAGATTTTGTAATTTGTCGTGAAAAATGTCAGTGACAACATTAAAAAAAATCAATGTTTATAAAGCGTTAATGAATTTTTCAATAAGTTCTTTTGGATATTTGTTTCCAGTGCTCCCTCATTAAAACCTTCTGGATTTACCCATGTCATAACGACTGCTCTTAACGGATCATCTGTTATGAGGTTGTTTACATAATAAAAACAGACCATAAAGCAACATTTCACAAAAAATAGATAACGTTTATCCATTAATCTAATCTAAAATATCTAAATAAAGAGCTAGTACCTTTTCTTGGGGAATCTGTGATCCCATCAGAATCCATATCATCCTGCATTTTATTAAAATACTTTGCTATTTACAAATTTGTGAAATGTTATGAACTGTAAGGCGTTATTACAAACGTTACAAATAATAATAATTAGAATGGAAAACAGAAGTTAGGTTAAGACAACATTGACAATATCAAGGTAACTGCATTTGAATTTATTCTGCCATCTATAAGTAATGTACAAAACTGATGTAATCTGCGCAAATGTAGAGAACTGTATATAATAATTCGCATTTGGACTAATTCTGCCATGTATTAAGGTCCCCCTTTTGTGAAAGATGGGTTGCCTAATGTTTTACAAATTTCAAACATAATCAACTCATTTAATACGAAATAAAAAATATAAATCTTTGCTAATATTAGTTTATCAATTTATTATCTAGTTTTATACGTTGCCCATTTTTTCTGTGACTACAGTTTTTTTTGCTAATTTAGTAAATAATCACAATTTCAAGAAAAACGCTTCATATAAAAATCATAAAAATAACATTTAATTGACCTGAGTATTTGGATATGATGGAAAATAATTAATAAAAAAACGGGGTATGCAAAAGAGAAATTTTAATAAATGAGACATAACCTAGAAAAATTTGAATTTAACCAACGAAAGTGCAAGCAGAAATAAGTAGCTCTAAGTTAAAAAAATTCAGCTATTTTGGGTAAGATGGCGCCAGTCGTCTACAACTTATTAGAGTGTTGGCGCATTAATAACTACAATTACAATACTGATATTGTAAAATTAGTTGAATTTTTAATGTTGGCTGTCATTTTATTCACATTATCATTAAAAATAAAGGATTAAAAACTTATTTTATTGTTGGTATTGCACCCTCTTTTTCTTAGTTGAATTACTTATCCATGATAACTTTTCTATTTTTCTGCAAAGTGGCCGACTAATATTTAACCTACTATGTGAAGTGACCTAAAACCTTTATAAATAATACTGTAGTGCTTTCTTTCATACTCAATCCCAATAATGCGAATTATAAAAACCATGTGTATTGCTTCAGTGTTCTAAAATTGGTCCAATAATAGTTTTATTGACCTCCCTAATCAACATAACCTTAAAATACTGATTGTATCCCAGACATTCCGTACAATATAAGTGTGATATTGTATTATTCATTTACTTATTGTTCTCATATTGTGCTTATGTATGTATTTGCCCTTATTGTATTGTATTGAAAGCTAGGATAGTTGGTGACGATTGAAATAGGTGACACCAGGGACCCGTTACAACTTTTCTATTATTGATTTCAGTTATTATTCCTGTTACAATGTTTTACCAATAGACTATTGTTTTTTTTTCACAGTTAAAATCTGTTCTTTATTGATTTAATACAAAGTTATACTTCAAAATAAATTATTTAGATAAGAAACATAACAAAACACATTAGAAATAATAAATCAGTTAAGCAGTAAAGAAAAGGGTAATAAGATAATTAAGGAATTAAGCGCCATTTATGCACTAATCAAACAGGCTACCGATCATGCATGATCACAGATATTAAACGAGCCATTAAAATGTTGGAGAAGTGAAGTGCCAGATTATAGAGGGAGTACTATATCTACTTTATAATTCTTGCCTTTCGCCCAATGGAATAAAGTATATAGCAATTGTGCGACTCTTGTGAAGAAACTTCTCTCCAATTCAAAAATTGTAGGAAAAACATTATTTCATTTACTTCCCTAGTTTTATATTCCATAATTCTATATAACCAACACAAATCAATTTCAAATTCACAAAATGGGATGGAGATCACTGTGGTGTTATACATTTTGTATTTTATTGCCTTTTCTCCTCATTACTATTACTAAATACTAATGCGCTAATTTATAAAATGAGCGACTTAACAGAGGGGAAGGAACCTATTCTAACTTATAATCTATTATTGATTTTCTGGTAACAACGATCATGTACTTATTGTATCTTATACCTGCATATATTATATAAATAGCATGCAATCGGCCATATGGTTCTTCAACTATATACATTTTCATTTAATACGTTTAATCGAAATATTTTTTTATCTTATATTTGCACTCAGGCGGACCGGAACGCATGAAGAAATCAATCTATTCAGATGTGTACATTTGATGTTCCCGCTGTTCATTTCTACCAACTCGCAGTATATGTGTGAGAGTGCGCGTATGTGTGGGTGATGAGATTGTGGTGGAAACCGACCGCAACTGGCGGTAACCCTGATTTGATCAAGATAAGTGTATTGGAGCTACATTTTACTAGTGGCGACATCTGCACTCCATTCTTGCATGTCAGCAATTACAGGGGACCCTTAACAATATACAGAATTGATTAAATCTACTCTAATGTAGATAACTGCATTTTGTAAACTAGGAATCTGTAATTTGGCAAATAAGGTAACTTTATTTAAATTTATTCTGCCAACTATCAAGTGTATTGGCCTCGAAAGAGAGTTAGACGCACCCTGGTGGAGAAAGTCAGTACTCAAGTAAACGAGTACTCATGTTTACATTTTACATGGTTTAGCATTGCTGCTGTTTGTAATTTTGAGTGTTTCTCGTGTATATTGTGAACAATGAATAAATTCAATACACATTGTTGTGTCTTCGGATGTCATTCGAAGAAAGGAAAGGATAGAAATATTCATTTTCTCTGTTTTCCCAAAGAGAAGGCCGGTTTTGTTAACCTAACCAACCAGCATGGTGTGGTTTACAGGTTCCGGATAAACCTGCTTTACAGCTACATTCAAATTTAATTATGGACACTATTTCTGCTAATTTAAGCTGGCCTTTAATTGTGTGGCCATGTTTTTTTCCCTGTATATGACTTGTTTGCAAATAAAGTCCTAATATGTTATCAGGTTCAGTTAAATTAGAATTCTGTATTATATGCGTGGCATTTAAAATCTTTTTCCCTTCAACAATATACCTGCTGTCTGGATTGGCATTCAAATATTAAAATATTTGGCCTAGGCTTCAAAAATATTTATTTTTCATCATATGACCTAAAAGTGTAATGGGTAATTTGGGTATTTATTATAAAAAAATTTAAAGCAATTTTGATACAAATGCCCATTTAAATATCAAGTAAATATACCGCTGCAACAATATCACCACTTTAAACAGAGTTATCAAGCAAAGTTTTTGAAATAAAATGAGAAACTTGTACACAGAACTAAACGGGAAAACGAACGGAGTCATGCCCTGCGCACTCCATACGAATTAAATTGTTCGCTTTGAAACTTACGCGCTGCCCCGCTGGATGGCGTAAGCTTCTTATTAAATTGAATAAATCAAACAAATTAATGACATTACAAACGCTAGATGGCGCAACCTGGAAATATAATTAAAAAATCTACTGTAAATCAATCAACAGGAAGAGGTAATACGATAAAGGGGAATCCTAGAGCGGACTTTATGTAAATAAACAAAATCGTAAGTATTCGAAAACTCGTCTCTTTTCAGTAATCCATTATACATTCGTTTCCCAATCTGTTATAAATGTTAACGTGACAAAATGGCGCATTATTGTTCAGTGAAATCGTGAAAAATATCCAGCAGACATGCTTATTTGCATAGTTTCACACACAGGGAACCGGTAAGAAAAAATGCAATTACATATCTACTACTTATAATAATTGTTTAATACCTTTGACGCCTTTTATTTGATGGAACCATTTCCAAAATAAATGTTTTGTGGCCATGCCAATTTTGATAGTGTAATAATTATTTATAATTATATTTTCATGGTTTATTTCCACCTCTGGCAGTAGTAATATGTGAGAGGGATGCACCTCCTAATGGCAATCGACAATGAAGTTCA
This sequence comes from Ocypus olens, assembly GCA_910593695.2. Classification (NCBI taxonomy): domain Eukaryota; kingdom Metazoa; phylum Arthropoda; class Insecta; order Coleoptera; family Staphylinidae; genus Ocypus; species Ocypus olens. Next base: position 35,963,499 of record OU343056.1, read on the forward strand.
TCAGTTCACCATGTGATTGTAATAAAATTAAAAAAATGTTAGTTTTGAAAAATGATATTATATGTTTCTTTACGTACTTATTTCATTGTAAGTTTTCTCTGTTATTATAATAAGTGTTTATAAACACAGTATTATTTTCTATTGTATGTCTACGATTGTAATTATATCTTTAATTACTATTTCCAATTAATAAGATATTCGCTTTATTATAAATAAATTATTACTATTTAACATAAAACTATTTATTCTTTGTGTATAATGTTGCTCCATACCCATGTTCTTATTTTGTTTTCTACATAATTATTTTTATTATAATGTACATCATTATATTTACAATTTTATTATTCTAATTTGGTTAAATCATAGTTGCTGCAAATCAGAAATTACATAAAAATGAGTAATTGTGGAGCCTTTAAGTCTTTGAATAAATTCGAATAAAAACAGTTAATTTACTTGGATCGCTCTTTATTTTAATTTTTGTAAAACTTAAGGGCGATTCTAAGAAAGTTAACTATTTTTATTCGAATTATATTCAAAGATTTAAAGGCTCACAATTGCCCCCGCCCTACCGAGCAGCATTGAAACCCCTCACCCCCCCCCGTTTTTTTCACCGATTGCAGCGCCTCTGGTGTTGCAGAGTTCAAGTTATAATGCTGTAAATGTTTTGTACAGAGAGTGGCCTATCTATATTAGTTATCTAGGAACGGAGTACTCGTTTTCTACAGCTGTTCACCGCGATCGTAGCGCCCCCATCGGTATGTTTCGAGGCCAATACATTATTATACAAAAAAATAAGAGTGGCAGCACCACAGAGGCAGCACTGAAACGATTTTTCGTTTCGAACGAATGTAATATTTGACATACGTACTTTTACGGCGATTTTAATGGTTAATTTAAAAAAATATTAAATCTAGAATATTACTTACACACCTCCAGAAATAACGGAAGTTGCTAAGGGTGCAATAAACAAACTATTTCCAAGAAGGTTGTAACCAATTTAAGCTTATAGAATAATGCAATGTATTTGCCTAAATGTTTATCGAAATTTAAGGTTATGTTTACGTGTGTTTCTCGTTCCTCGTGTCAGGCATCGAACGACGCTGATTAAAAATCCACACCGAATTAACACACCGACAGCGAATGAAACATACATTGTACTCTCGTTGTTTCTACTGTGTTATTCGTTTTGTCGCCGTGAATTCATGAGTCCCGCCGTTCCGAGTTCCTACGTTTTCCACGCCGGTAAAAAGTGAACAATATTATCCCTCAATTTTTTAACCTTAATGGTACTGGTAGCGAACTCCCCAATATGCATTATCGAACATTTTTAGAATGTGATGCATTGAAGGGTTCCAATTATCCTATAAATTATCGTTAACGGCAATTTTACATTTTGACGTTTACATCTGTCACGTTTAAGTACTGCCAATCGGGACAACTTAAATGTTACCACAAATAGTTTAATAAAGAGCAAAAACTGTAAAATAAAAAATCTCATTATTAAACTATTTTTGATATAACAAAAGGTCGATTAATAATCCAAAGTAGAAAAACACTGTGAAGTTGATTTTCTCTACTTATAAATTGTAACAAGTAAATGATTTCCATTATTAACCAGTAGTAAATGTAAGAATTGCGAGAATTCTGTGAAACTTTTTCAGAATAAACCAATATTAAACAATCAAGACTGAACAAGAGATGATGTAAACATTTTATGAATTGCATGATGAATCATTGCAATTAAATATTCATAATTTCTGTTAGATAAGAGAATCCACACTTTATGGTAATTTAAAGTATCAATATCCTCTTTCAGAGAAATAGTTGACTTTAGCATCGAATAATGCGCTCATAAAGTAAAGGTTTTCTTTTCGTGCCCATATTCTTAAAAGTACGCCAAGGGTGTGTTTTCAACATATCTGCATTCTTACTATTGCATCATTCTTTGAAAGATGCCTTCAAATTTAAATTAGATTTCTCCGGAAGTAGCTGTTCTACAATCTTCTCCGCTACTTCCCTGATCAGAGACGGTGCACAACTCACATTCTCTTCTATATTTGTGTTGACAATATCTGACTAATTTCATTAACTGTCACTGTCTCTTTTAGATATCTTTGATTTTTATTTCCTAATTGGATTGACTAATTAAATTTAATTTGAATTTGAACTATTAGTGAAATAGTATATTATTCAACAAGCACATAATGAAAGCTATTAATCATGAGAATGAGGTTTACGGAACGAGCCGCAGGCGACTGGAGTAAATCATTCGAATGATTAATAGCCATTATGTGCGAGTAGAATACTATACTTTATCCATAACCACAAAGTGTAATTTTTCTTGCTTACTGCAAGTTAACATCATACAAAATGACAATTCGTTAAAGCATTTGACAAAAAAATCACTATTTATTAGAAGTCATGTTAACAGTTACATTTGAACAATTATTAAAAATGATAGAAGGCATTGAAGCTACATCTAAATTTACATTTTGATTTGAAACATCTAAATTTACTGATTTAGTTCAACCGGCTGATGTAGCTGTTAGATTTTGAGTTGACGATTCTACTGAATGTAAAATTTTTCTAGCTGTTTCTTTTTGGTTTTCTAAGAAATCATTTATATAACCTTCTGCAACCACAGTTGACTTCCACCCTCCATGTCGCTTTAGGGCTGTGATATCTCCACCAGCATCAACCAAGATTGTAGCTGAAGTTCACGGAAAGCCATGACCCGTATACTTAGGATTTGGGATTTTCAAAAAACTGGCAATATCTCTTCCCATTTTTATAAGCGTTATATACACTGCCGAGCATAAAACTAGGGTCACTCCGTAATTTGAATTTTTTTTTGACATTTTTAGTTTTTTTCGGTTGTAACAGTTCACTAACTGATTGCTTGAATAAAAAAAAGTTTTTGTTGTTCAAAGTTTATTGAAAGTATTGAAAATGGACAATATCAATTCGATATGCTAAGTAATGAAAATGATGAAGTTTTTTTCAATATGCTTTTGTTGAAACAAAAGAACTTCAGTAGCCAGTATTCCCTCCTCTGGCAGTAATAACAGCTTGCAAACGACGAGGCATGATCTGGATCAGATTTTGGGTCATATTCTGCGGAAGATTGCCCCATTCCTGCACCAATATGTCGCGAAGCTCTCTAGAATTTCTGGGGGCCGGCACATGTCTCTGTAAACGTTTTCCCAACTCAAACATACTCAATTGGATTTAAATCCGAACTGCGAGCAGGTCAAATAAGTTGCGTGATTTGACACTCATCAAGATACTCGGTAACTATCCGAGCAGTGTGAGGCCTTGCGTTATCATGCATAAATGTTGCGTCGTCACCAAGAATAACCATGAACGGTGAAACATGGTCTTTTAGAACCTCTGTCAGATACCTATGCAAAGTCAATGTCCCATTCTCGATAATAACTCCGTGTGAGCGTCAAAAGATATGCCTCCCCATGCCATAACTGATCCTCCACCAAATGGAAGTCGCTCGGCGACACATGCTTGAGCATATCTCTCGCCTTGTCGTCACCACACTCTTACACGTCCATCTGAGCCCGTAAGACAGAATCGCGATTCATCGGAAAACAATACGCGACTCCAATCCGCTATTGTCCAAACCAAGTGTTCTCGTGCAAAATTCAACCTCGCAATCTGGTGTTCACGGGTAAGCGGGGGTCCAGTAGCTCTTGTTCGAGAAGATAATCCAGCAGCATGAAGTCGCCCCCTAACTGCCCAATCACTTATGTCTACATTTCTCACTTCTTGCAGATTATTTCTAAGGGAAACTATCGTGACCGTTCAGTTTCTTAAAGCACTAGAAACAAGAAAACGGTCATCTCTAGCTGTTGTAATCTTGCCTCGCCCTGAACCAGGTCTTCGAGTGAGCAGACCAGTCTCTTCGTACCACCGCCATACTCGTTGCACACTCGAGAGACTTACATATCTAAGTTTCTCGCAGTTTCGCGCTGATCGCGGCCGTCTTCTAAAGCCGCCATTTCTTTACACACGAGGTTTGGATAAGATTCCGTGGTGTTGGCAAACTCCAGGATGTGAGAGGAGGATACAGCCGAATTCACGAGAAGAGATGGCCGGATGTTTCAACAGAATATTTAGCGCAATTTCTTTTTCTCTGCCTCCTGCTGATAGGAAATACCCCCAGTTCTGTTTAGGTGTTTCCTCATGTTGCAAGCATTAACTCGTGCTTACGATTTTCCGCAAGTTGTAGCTCGATAGTATCTTGAGTCTTGGGCTTAATTGTTATAAAATCTAAATAGAGTAAACTAGTTTTTCCTAGGCTGAAGTTTGATGTATGTGAAATTGTGTTCTTTACGTGAAATTGTGAAATGTAAGAAAGGTAACTGGTGGCAAACGACGGCTCCGCTGCGCTGCGCCGTCGTCCATGCGGGGCCCATTTAAATTGAGCGCGGTAACGGGTGGCGGGGCCCATTAAATTAAGCGATTAAATTGATAACGGACGACGGTACAGCGTGTCCCATTCAAATCACATTTTGGCCGCCTACTGATGTTGATTTGCGTCTAATAGCAACTATTATAATGAATTAAGTAAAGCAATTGATGAAGATCGACGGCTCCGCTGCGCTGCGCCATCACTGAAAAACATATTTTTTTTCTAAATTATTTTAATTTCTCGTTTTTTCGTTTTTTAATTTTTCATTTTCAATTTTTCATTTTTCATTTTAAAGTTTTAATTTTCAATTTTTCATTTTTCATTTTCATTTTCCAATTTTCAATTTTCATTTTTCATTTTTCATTTTTCATTATTCATTTTTCACCCCAAGGGGTGCAAATGATGCGTAGGGGTACTAAAATTTTGAAAAAATATCTTCTGCCATCCCTGAAAGTTTCAGTTTTTCGACTTTAAAAGAATAAAAATCGGTCCTTAAAAGAAAAACGAACCCAGGGGTGCAAATGGAGCGTAGGGGTAGTTCAAAAAATTTTGACAAAATATCTTCCGCCATCCCTGAAAGTTTCAGTTTTCCGGCTTTGAATGAAAAAAATACGTCCTTAAAAGAAGAAAAACGAACCCAGAGGGTGCAAATGGCGCGTAGGGGTGGTTCCAAAAATTTTGAAAAAATTCCCAATGAAAGCCAGTCATCGCTTCTGTCATCCCTAAAAGTTTCAGCTTTTCGACTTGAACAGAAAAAAATACGTCGTTAAAAGAAGAAAACCTAACCACCCCGTGGGTTGGTGGCGTTGGTTGGCGCGTAGGGGTGGTTCCACTTTTCTACTTGAAAAGAAAAAAAACACGTCCTTAAAAGAAGAATTTTTTTTTTTACCCGGTTTTTAAAAAATCATATCTCGAAAACGGAGCAAAAATTCAAAATAGTGGCTCGATCAATTTTAGATATTTTCTTTAAGATTATTTTAAGACATACCGAGATCGTCCAGCTCCGGCGGTTACGGAACAGTTTTTTTTTTTTTTGGATACGTGCAAAAATCGAAAATCTGCGTTTGAAAAATGCCACCCGGGGGTGGGGGTGAAACGAAATGACGGGACTGGTTCTAAAAGCTTGCCCGGTTATGTGGGCGTCGATCTGCGTGCAAAAAGTAACAAAATTTTACCGAATAAGGCCCCGATAAGGGGTGAGGTTTAAAGGGAGAGTTTCGGGGGACGCGATTTTCAAAATCCTCCTCATATTTTTGGGCGAATTTTTTATGCCGGTCGACCGACGCCCCTTTATAGCGGTTTTTTCTGGGCGACCAAACATTTCTTACTCAATTAGTATATACAGTATGTTTTTTTTGTCGTGGGCCATAGGAATTTACATGCTAAAAATTATATCTTGTGTTAATGTATATTTTATCATATAATTTTTAAGCAAATTTTAGTTAGTAATATAAATCAATTATTTTTCTACATGATGCTTAATTGGAATAATTTAAACATGTTTTATTCCATTAAAAAGTGCTTTTGCTCGGAACCGGACGATTGGGATACGCTGCAGAAAGTTGTCAACTATTTCCCTAAAATAAAAATTCCCCGACTTCTTGTAGAAAAATACAACTATTTCCCTGTTAGACAAACCTCTTATAATTGTCGTTACAAATTTCACTCGTTCTTCAACAGTATAAACAGACATTTTCTGGTATAAATTTATTTGATTACTTGCCTCACTAATAAATTTGACATTTCGAAAATTCAAGGTACTTTGATTATTTTTGCTCAGTTATTTTTATTAAATAATTTCATTTTTTAATGAAATAAAACATGTTTAAGTTATTCTAATGCGGCGCAGCATGTAGAAAAATAATTTATTTATATTACTAACTAAAATTTCCTTCAAAATTTTATGATAAAATATACATTAACATAAGGTATAATTTTTAACATGTAAAATCCTATGGCCCACGATAAAAATATATACTGTATAAAAATTATGTTGCAACCAGTCATTGCCGTCGTTTTTCTTTTCATAAAAATTCTAAACACGTGTTAGAAATCCAATACATTCTAGTAATAATTATTAAATTGCTTCTTTTGTGTACAATTAATTATTATGCACAATGCAAATGAGCCCCCGGGGGTAGAACTTTAATTTTAATGTTATTATCGTGCATTTTGTAACCATTATGGGCATTGATTATAAATTCGCCACGTCTGCTCAATCAGGATCTGTGAGTCATAGGGAAATTAACGCATCCTCGTCCTGGCAACTTCGATATCCTTCACTAATGGATTTTCCTTATTAATATTAATTACCCGCCAATCAAGTTCGTAGATCTTATAAACTGGACGGAATGGGGGTGTAGTAATTAAATTACGTTTTATATAAAAAATAGTTAGTGAATAGTTCAGTATTATGCGCAGATCAGGATGGTGGTAATTTGGTATTTTGTTAGCACTTAAATTACATTTTATAAAGATAATGCATACAATTAATTTAATTTCTAATTATGGCCACTTTTGCGTAATAAATATTTTGTCTTATTCATGTAAAAATCATTAAAAAGAGTATAAAAAACGTGTTTAGAGAAACTTTATAATAGAACACGAATGTTATACTTTTTTATTAGTTGAGACAGCAATTAAAATAAACAAACAAGACGTGAAATTCCAACATTTATGTTTTATTATAAAGTTTTAACCAAGAACAGCCGCACTAATTAAATTCATGTTTGGAGGCTGAAAGACTCCGGGCTGATAGTCGTGTAATTTTGAATGCACTGTACAACAGAAACAGTAAATTATTCCTTTGTATTTCATGTACCACTACGTGGTAATCAAGCTTCAGTTTGAGAAATTGACTACATGTTAACAGAAAACAAATTAATCATTATCAAATTCATAACTCTATGAATGTACTTCAGTTTTTTGATAGTTATTGCCCTCATTAGCAGATATTCCCATGTATCCCGGTGTTTCACTCATAAAGCCTATTTTTAAGATTAATAAAGCATTTACAAATCAGTAAACACATGGCAGATGGCCAAGAAGAACAAATTGAATCTGTACAAAACGCCGGACCAGCAACTGTAAGAGTTGGCGCGTCTGAAATTGGATGGTTGACGGTACTTAGCATTCGCTTAATGATGCTTCCGAATAACTGGAAAGATCCTCTGAAGTAACAAAATACACATACACACCAACCTACACGGCTGAATGGTCTCGTGATCGTTGGTCAATTTGCCTAACAAATACCAAATACACTACGAATACTAAATCTGTACTAATATACTTGACTTAAGATTAGAATTATTTAGGAATAAATTATTTGCCAAATGCTTCTGTGCATTGCTAGGTGCTATTCGTGAACTGTTAATTCGAGGTCCTTGGATTTTTTTCAAACTTTGGGAGATGGATTGTAGTATCGAAAAACTAAGTTTTCTCAAATTTCAGCTTCCCAGATATTAAACTTACAATTTGAGGTGTGAATTACGATTTTTGAAAGATCAGCAATTTAACGAAATCTTTTTTCGTTCTGAAGATTTTGAGTTGAAATTTTAAGAGTGTACTTCTTAAATGTTTTTAAAGATTCTATGGGAGTTTGATGTTGAAAAATTTAGAGGTAACAAAAATACAGCGGTTCAAAGTTCGTTATTTTGGGGAAAATAGCCGAAATACCAATTTTTAAACTTACATAACTTTTTCTTGAATGCATATTTTCAGCTGAAATTCAATAGGTATACTCTATGACTGTTTCTGAAAACGAAATGAATGAAACTTTTGAAAGTTTGGTGCCAAAAAATTGAGAGACACCCGAAATTCAATGGTTCAAATATACGTATTTTATCGAAAATCGCTAAAACTGTCATGTTCAAAACCACGTAACTTTTTTTCTACCTGAATATTTTGAACTGAAATTTGGAGAAACTATTCTTGAAATGTTCCGAAAGAACTCCTGAAATGTTTGTGCCAGGGAATTAAGGGATACCGGATATACAATGGTTCAAAGATTAGCAATTTGCCAAAAACGATCATTGCTAAAAGTTACTAAAATTCCCATGATTAAGCCTACGTAACATTTTTCTATCTGAATGTTTTGATCTGAAATTTAGAGGATATATTTCTCTAGTGTTCCCAAGGAATCCCTGAAAGTTTGGTACCAGGGGTTTTATAGGCGGTAAAGATAGAGCAACGAGAATATCGATTGAATTTTTGTAAAAATAACATTCTACCTAATTCCCAAGAACCCTCGCAGAGAAAATACATAACGTCTAATAACTGTGTAATTGATATTGAAAAAAGCAAATTCAAACTTGAACAAATAATATTTTTTCATAAAAAAAGTTCATCTCAAATTAAATTTTGAATTTGCAATTTTCATCGCCTTATTGTCAGATGACCATTGTAATGTTTGTTGTTCGAAACAGCCTTTCAACAACCGAAATTTACTCCCCAACTCGTTCCGCCCTCTCTCGCTTTTCTCTCAATACAAATTTTCCAATTTTTCTCGCAATAGAACTTTACTCATATCCATACAGGGTGTAGTGTAACAAAACGGAACATAGGATTTTCAATATTATTTTCTTTATACTGGAATATTATCTTCCCTGATCATTTTAGAGGAAACATGTAAATAAATGTTTTGAAGAATAAACATTCCTGCATGCAGTCATGCTATTATTTATTTTTTGGCATTCATAAAAACTCTAAAAAATGATAAAATAAAAATGATCATTTTCACGAAAATAATTGTTGCCATGAAATTAAACAAAAACCGTGCGCTGTTGATTTGTTGGCTTCTGTCAAATTTATGATCTACGACTCGTAATTCGCAGTTGTAATTCTCAGTTGTAACTTACAATTAGTTACATAATAATTGTAATTGTGTATTGTTTTAAGAATGGAAGTAGATATTGATAATTGTGATGTGCAGCAATGGACAAAAAATGAATGTCACCTGGGGACATTTTCAAAATTTAAAAAACTGCATAATATAGCAGATTTAACAGTGAGAAATTACTTCAAAAATTCAGAATTGATGGACCTCATTACACAACTACAGGAACAATGTGTCATCATCATTTACAGACATTTTATTGTTTAATCAAAAAAGTTTGTTGTGATCCATTCAAGTCACATAAAACTAAAAGCATGGCAGATTTGAGAATAATTAATATGGAGTTATGTCAAGATTCATGGAAATATACTTTGTTAAAATTAATACCAGGTGATAAATATTGTAAAACATGCCAAAACAAGATTTCATCACTTATTGAACAACAAAAATATCAAGCAAGTTTAAATTATTATTATATTTTGACAAAATATTATTTTATTATCATGTGTTTGAATAGTGAAAAAATGCTCCCCAAATAACTGTTTTATTTTCAAAATCTTGATTTTTGGCCATACTCAATTTTTCTTATCGATAAGAAAATTTTGTTGTTTTTCTATTCGAATGGTGAAAAAATGCTTCCCAAATTTCTGTTTTATTTTCACAATTTTTACCATTGGCCATACTCAATTTTTTCTTCATCGATAAGAAAATTTGTTTTTTGTTTATTTGAATAGTGAAATAATGCTCAAAAAGATTCTTTCCTTCAAGATTTCTCATGAAAATTAAAATTTAAACATTTTGAAAATATATTTGATATACGATTTTTTTTTTTAAATACAACAAATCATTTTTAGGTGGATTTAATCCTGCTAAATGATCACGTAGATGCCGATTTCCCTTTTGACAAAGTTACTAGCAGACCTCACGAGACTCGTCAATCAAATAATGCAATCGAAATCGCTTCCTCTGAATCACAATTTACCCAAGGATCTAATATTTCGACAACTTCAACAGATTCTATACATATTTACTACTATGAGTCAAGATCAAAAGCAAATTGAGAATGTCCTTCAAAGTTTAGGTATTTCGTTGCATAATTTTGATTCTCTTCAAAATAAAGAAAGTGCTGCCGCAAAAGTTATGGAAGAAGTAATTGCCAAATTTGGAGAGAAGTTATCAGCATCACTACAGATAAGTTTACCAATAGCAAAAGATTCATATCAAAATTTATTGGAAAATAATAAATCTGTTCTGGAAATTATGCAAAATCTACAGAGAGAATTCAAAAAAGCAACAGTTTTGAAAAAAATAGAAATTCTATCCTTGTTGCCTCAAAATTGGAAATATTCGACGATTTGCCATTTTTCAAATATTCAGAGTATATGTACAGGAAATTATTGAAATGCAATCGGGATATTGGTTAGTTATTTATATTTGTTAATTTTTTTTATAGCTACTTGATTTAAAAAAATTTCTTATTAGAAATTTATTAAAATTTTCAGATGCTACAAAAACTTTTAAAAGAAAGCAATACACCAAAATACCCGCTGAAGTTCAAGATTCTAATAAAAAATATTATGTGGATGAAAATAATTGTTGTGTTTGCCCTGGAAAAAAGGAATACGTCAAAATTGTTGAATCTTCTGGGAAGAAAATATGTGTTCAAAAAAAGTTACCACTTTATACTGTACATGATCTCTACATTAATTTTACTGAGGATTACCATCATCGTTTCGATATTCTACCAAAATTTTCTTACTTTGCTGCTCTTAGACCTCGTGAATGTATTGTAGCTGGAGATCCTGGAAGCCATACAATTTGTGTTTGCGAAGAACATGAAAATATAAAATTAAAGCTATCTTCTTGGAATAAGGATTTCAAATACAGGGGCCTTCTTGAAATCGCGTTCTGTAGCACTAATAATATTAAATGTATGCTACATAGATGTAGTGAATGTCGCGGGCAAGAGATCATAAAAAAAATATATCAAAAAGTGAAAATATCACTTATAAATGCTGGATCAATGAGAGTAGTAGAGCGTGTCTTAGTAGTATCACAGAGAAGTTGGAAGATTTTAAAAAACATTGGTAACTGAAATATGGAATTTGAGTATTCATCATTTTATAGCTGATTCACAGAAAAGTTTTTTTGAACAATGCAAAAAAAAATTAACGTTCGATACATGTATTATAGTCATGGATTACTCGGAAAACTACTTATTCATCATTCAGAATTCAGTCCAAGCATTTTATTACAACAACGCGCAAGCAACAGTTCATTCATTCATCATATATGACAGAAAGACAAACTCCAATGAATTACAGAGCATGAGCTACTGTATTATAAGTGATACCACTATATCACTTTGCTTACACCATTTATGCTTTTTTAGAAAAAATTACAAATGTTTTGAAGAATGAATATCCGTGGATCAGAGAAATTATATATTTCTCCGATGGAGCACCAACTCAATATAAAAATAAGTAAGTTTGCTTTTTTAATATCAAAATTTTATTTCTGATTTTGACTGAATTAAAAATGTTATCACTCATTTGTCTCAAGGAATCATTTAGCCAATATATGCTGCCATGAAAATGATCTTGGAATTAATATAACTTTTTCGCAACGAGCCACGGGAAAACCTCAAGTGATGGCATTGGGGGAACTGTAAAAAGGACCGTTATGCGCCATTGATTAAGGTCTCCTCCCGAAAATCCGAAAATCAAATTACTACACCACTGGAAATGTATGAATATATATCAAAAGAGCTGAAATCTATTCAGTGAGTAGAAACATTTTTTTAAAGTATGTTCTTTTTATAGAGAAATAATTAATTTATAGATCACTCTGGGTACCAGATGAGGATGTTAAACGTTGCCAAAAAGCACCGAGCCAAAGATTCTCATATGTCAAGACTATACCACAAACCAGGAAACACTATTGTTTTATACCAAGAGGAAATCATACATTAGATATAAAAATTACTTCTATGGATGATGAGAGAAAGAGTGTAACCTTAAATATACCAGTATAATTGATTTGAAAACAATAAAAAAAACATCCATAAATTAATTTAAAATGTTTGTATGTTGAAACGTTATTTTCACAAAAATTCAATCGATATTCTCGTTGATCTATCTTTACCGCCTATAAAACCCCTGGTACCAAACTTTCAGGGATTCCTTGGGAACACTGGAAAAATATATCCTCTAAATTTCAGATCAAAACATTCAGATAGAAAAATGTTACGTAGGCTTAATCAAGGAAATTTTACGCCCGGTTTCTCCAACGAATCTTATGTAGATAAAACCTATCTTAAAATTAAGACGTTCTTAAAGTGTTGCACCAACCATAAATCAGATCTTAGTCATAAGAAGGTCTTACATTATAAGACGCCAAAAATGGCATCTTAAGATTCGGATTCTAACCTATAAAATTAGCAATTTGCAACAACGTATGTCTGCTATTAGAAGTATTCATGAAATGGCTAATAATCTATTAGAAGTGATGTGCATTTGCATTTGATGTAGATGCTGTAGAAATTGCAGATAATCCACATTACTGTCCGAAGGATTCGACAACCCAACCACCGATTAAATAATGATCATAAAATAGTCATCTTCAGCTGTACCTCCACCTATCTTAAACAGTTCTTTCTTACTTTCTGCAACACTCTTCCTTATTTCATGCTTCACGATTGCCCACTTTTTTAGGGAATCTTTCTCTCTCTGCACGTATTTAGTTCCTGGGTGATGGAATCCCATGCTTCTTACTTTTATTTGTTTGTTGTTGTGTACCGATACCAACGACGCTAATAATTTTCGCACGTCTTACACTTAACACGATTTGCTTGCACTTTCACCATTATTAAACCACACAAAATTCAACAACAGGAAGGTTAGAAATGAATTTGACATAGGACGGCCCATCAAACTGACGCGAAAATGCAACGTTGCCACGTGTAATGAAATCTTACCTAAGATATGTATAAATTTGTTTGGTGCAACAGAACAAAAAGTTAAGGGGTTCTTTCGAAACATTTCAAGAGTAGTTTCTCCAAATTTCAGTTCAAAATATTCAGGTAGAAAAAAGTTACGTGGTTTTGAACATGTCAGTTTTAGCGATTTTCGATAAAATACGTATATTTGAACCATTGTATTTCGGGGGTCTCTCAATTTTTTGACACCAAACTTTCAGAAGTGTTTCAGAAACATTCATAGAGTGTACCTATTGAATTTCAGCTGAAAATATGCATTCAAGAAAAAGGTTTGTAAGTTTAAAAATTGGAATTTCGGCTATTTTCCCCAAAATACCGAACTGTGAACCGATGTATTTTTGTTACCTCTAAATTTTTCAACATCAAACTCCCAGAGAATCTTTAAAAACATTTCCGAAGTACACTCTCAAAATATCAACTCAAAATCTTCAGAACGAAAAAAGTTACGTAGGTTTAAAAATTGGAAATTATAAGATTTCGTGAAAATGCTGATCTTTCAAAAATCGTAATTCACACCTCAAATTGTAAGTTTAATATCGGGGAAGCTAAAATTTGAGAAAACGTGAACTTACACGTTCCATCATATTCTTGGTAATTTATTTATTTGCGTATCAAATTTCACAGTTTAATTACTATAATATATTATTATAACTCATGATTAATTTATTTTCGAAGATATATTAAAGATTGTCGCTTAATAATACACTAACACATGTTTGTTCAGATGCTAAACAATTTTTTATGGGATTAGTCACAATTTTTGCTTCTATTTTTGTTTGAGCATCATTTGCTCACGGAAATTCGTCGATTTTAATGACATTGCGTCTATGAAGACCAAGATCAAAAGCGCCTGCGAGGCATCTAAATTTCCATACGAAATTGATTCATTGGATAATTTGTATTAATGTGTTTTTTTTATGCGATGGTTCGTGGATGGATCAATATGAAATAACGTAGCTGCTAAAAAATAAGAAGTAGACTTTACAGTATGAAATAGTAAATAAAAGACAAAAACACCACTAACAAATTGATTCTCACAAAATATAAGATAAAATCGTTTTTAACACTAAAAATTCATCAAATTCTGGGATTAGTTGCTTTACGGCCATCTAGTTAGGACTAGTATTCCGAAGAAACCGGAATGGAGAGTGTGTAAGGGGGGGGGGGGTTCGATATTTAATGCTGTCAATTCTGGGACTGGTAATCATAGGTAAACATTATTTATTCTGTTTCTTGCCCTGCACTGATTCCAACCAACAGAATAAACGCGAACCGCACTTTAAGAAACATAAGCTAAAGTGCTTGCATTAAGCTACTAACGCACTAGGCCGCCATGGCCGAGGTTGAATAGGTGGAGCTAAGTAGCACTATTTTTACTGTAAGCTAGTTTAATAGGGGTATTTATTCATAAGGTGAGTTTATTTTCCGCTAGTAAATCAACCCACTAGTGGATAGCAAAATTAGAAGATTTCAACTAGATTTGTAGCAGTTCCACTTATTTGACATCAGCCATTGGATAAATTGGGATCCGGATATAATCCCGACAGCAGAAATCCCGACAAGGTCTAAATTCTAACCATTTTTATGATAAGTTTAGGGTTAAGTTAAAGTACTATGTTAAAGATGACACTTAATTGATATTATTATGAATAACTTGAGACAACCTCACTTATTGCAGATCTTAAACCAATGTTAGGGTTATTTAAAATAATCTTAATCTCTGTATATCGTATTACGTATTTTACTTATTTGTATATATACCGGGTGACCCAGGGTTCTGTAAAAGCCTAATAACTTATTTGCTTTTTGAGATATCGCCTTCTAGTTTTCATAAATCGGTACCCACACCTATTCTACATATTTTAAAAATATATATGTTTTTGTACAGGGTGTCCCAGTATAAGTAACATATCAAAGTTATGTTTTTTTAAATGGAACACCCTATATTTTATACTTTATTTTCAACCCTCTTGAGAAGCTGATAAAAATAGTATAGGATAGTATGGGTCTATTATGGACGGTTGGTTAGTTATGGGCAAATGTGTGGCAAAAACATGTACACATTGAAAACATTGCAGAAGCGTTCCTAGCAAAGATAGCATCACTATTTATATACTAGAAAATTTCCCACATCATATAGAATAATACACATCGGTTTTGGTTCTCTTTTATTCATAGTGCTATACAGGGTGTCAACATACGCAAAACAATAGATAACTATTTTTTTTCAAATGGAACACCCTATATAAATTGCCACCAATCTATGGCATTTTTAATAAGCTTTCTAATGATATACGGTTTGTATAACAAAATATTAAGGATTCTTGAGATTTATCAATAAAAACATATTTTTTTTGCCACCTTCTGCTAATTTTTGGATTTTCAGCCAAAAGTATGCATTTTCAGGAAAAATTATAAGAGACCAAAGTTGTAGAGCGAAAAATTTCCGATCGATACAGGTCTTTCAACTTTTAAGATAATGCTTGCATTGCCCGCCAGAGCGCGAAAAATCTTGACCGTATATGCATTTTACCGTTTTCTTTTCAAATTTTTTATTAATAAATTGCACTATACTTTATTTTCCCCACCCTCTACCGGAAAAACGGAAAATTATAGGGAAATTAAAATGGCCCATATCGATTGAAAATGTTCCGCTCTACATCTCTTAATAGAAGCAATTTTTGCCAAAAATGCATAGTTTTCCCTAAAAATGCAAATTGAAAGTGTATGTATCAATTTTTGCGTTTTCAATGGTTTCTTGCATTTTTAGCGAAAACTATGCATTTTGGGCAAAAATTGCTTCTTTTAAGAGATGTAAAGCGGAATATTTTCAATCGATGTAGGTCATTTGAATAATTCTATAATTACCCGTTTTTTCGCTAGAGGACGTGGAAAATAAAACATAGTGCAATTTATTAACAAACAATTTGAGAAAAACGCTAAAATGCATATACGGTCACGATTTTGCGCACTCTGGCGGGCAATGCACGCATTATTGGAAAAGTATAAAGAACTAAAATTTTCCGCTCTACAACTTTGGTCTCTTATTATTTTTTTAGAAAATGCATAGTTTTGGCTGAAAATCCAAAAATGAGCAGTAGGTGACAAAAGAAAAATGTTTTTATGGATAAATCTCAAGAATCCTTAATATTTCATTATACAAATTGTACATCATTGGAAAGCTTATTAAAAATTACACGCATTGGTGGCAAGATATATAGGGTGTTCCATTTGAAAAAAAATAGTTATCCATTATTTTGCCAATGTTGACACCCTGTATAGCAGTATGAACAAAAAAGAAACAAAACCGATTTGTATTATTCTTCATGAAGTGGAAAATTCTTTAGTGTATAAAAAATGAAGCTAGCTTTGCTAGGAGCGCTTCTCCAATTTTTTCAATGTGCACATGTTTTTGCCACAAATTTGCTCATAACTAACCAACCGTCCATTATAGACCCATGGTATCTTATACTATTTTTATCAGCTTCTCAAGAGGGTTGAAAATAAAGTATAAAATATAGGGTGTTCCATTTAAAAAAACATAACTTTGTTCTGTTATGTATATTGGGACACCCTGTACAAAAACATACATATTTTTAAAATATGTAGAATAAGTGTGGGTATCAGTTCAAGAAAACTAGAAGTCGATATCTCAAATAGCAAACAAGTTATGGGGCTTTTACAGATCCCTGGGTCACCCGGTACCTATATTTTGTAAAATTGGAGATTTCCGTAATAAATTAAATTAAATTAAATTAAATTAAATGTTATTATCTAGCAGGGACGGCTCGTTATATAGAGCCAAGGAGCCATGGCACTACCTCTAGTTTTGAGCTTAGCAAGAATTTTTAATTAAATCTTAAAATTATTTTTGTTTGACGCTGAGGTTACGTGGACGAAGAATGGTGTTACAGATTTAGTGCATGTCTGGGACAAAATTTAAATGCACGATAAATCATATTTTCAGCTTGTTCGGTTGTTTGAAATGAACCTTTATTTTACAACTCAAAATAATCTTGGACTATGAAGATTAATCGTTCTTTCTTTCTTCAAAACAGGAGGCGAGGGCCTCCCCATATTGTAAAAGTACCATTAACATGTTCCACAAGCCGCTACTGAGAGCCATACTTACCAAGTGAATTGTTTTATTCGAATTATTCAAAATGTATCTATTAAATCTAAAGTTGTCGAAACTGCCGGCACAAAACGTGAAACAATAAGGTGATCCCAACAAAGTTAATGGTTTTATTTGAATTCTTTTTCAAATTAGTTTCACTTTTTAAGACGGTTAAAGCGAAAATTAAAAAAATATATTTTCATATTAAAAAAAAAAAAAAATTGGAGAATTATTTTGAAGAATAGAGTGATTTTCAAGACTAATTTAAACAATTTTCTAACTAGAATATTCTACATTTTTTATTATTAAGACTGTATTTTCGATTTCTTAGCCTGAATATTCTTTATTTCGACCTAAATTTTTGATTCCGTTGTTAAAATTTTCGACTATTTGGTCAGCATTTTTTATTTCTCCCGACGAATTTTTACTTTTTAAACTTTTGACCTGTATTTTCGATATTTTTGATCAAAATATATTAACTTTTAGCCTAAATATCCCTTAATTTAACCTTTCGCGATTTAATTGTTTTATTCGAGATTTTTTTACCTGTATTTTGGATTCTTTTGGGACTACATTTTTGATTTGTTGATCTACATTTTCAGTATTTTAAAATAAACCTTCGATTTCATTGTAAAAAAATTTTTTTGTCTGTATTTTTGATTTTTCGAGCCGAATTTTTAGATTTTGAACTGTATTTTCGATTTGTTTTTGGTCTAAATTTTTGATAATTTGCTCTAAATGATCTTTATTTTGACCTAAATTTCCGTTTTAATGGTTATTATTTTTTGGGCCAAATTTTTAATTCTAGATCCAAATTTTTGATTTGATTTTCGTTAAAATATCCATAACCTGAATTATTCATTTATATGCAAGATTTTTTTTATATTTTCCGGTATTTTAGAGTTTTGTTTATAGAAATTTTCGATTTTTTAGTCTGCATTTATTATCTTTAGGCCCGAGTTTTCGATGTACTGTCCAAATTTTCGACTTTCTGGCCAACATTACAGGTTTTTGTTATTTTTTTTAATCTTTTCTGTATTTTGAACTAACTTTTAGATTTTATTGTTAAAATTTTCGATTATTTGCCCCCGATTTTTGATTTTTACTTTCTCCATTACGAAGTACGAGAAAGTATTGTGATCGTGATTTTTTTTCAAAAAATTGTTTTATGGAAATATCCGTTTTGGGGTCCCTAGATGACATTTCAACAATTTCTGGAAAAAAATGTGTGTCTGTTTGTGTGTGTGTGTGTGTGTGTGTGTGTGTGTGTGTGCGTGTGTGAGTCTGCTGTGCGCGCTGTATCTCAAAAACTAATAGAGCAATTGATATGAAACTTTGAACATCCGTCTCATTTGATAATCTGAAGAACTAAAAAGCTTTTGGTAAAATTTCGTACAGCGGAAGTGGGTGTTTACCTTAACCGTTTTTTGTTTTTTGCCAATATTTTCTTAAATATGAAAAATATCACAAAAACATTTAAACAAACTTTGAAGACAACAAAGAAATGAACAACTTTTGCTTGAAAATATTTTTTATAAAATCATTTTTATTCGAGAAAAAAATTAATTTATTTTTTTAAATTTTTGGTTTATAATTATAAAACGATAATAGTTACAGCAAATTTATGTGAATAATAACTGCAGAGAATGCTAAAATGAACAACTTATAAAGAATAAGTTTTTTTCGAAATCTCTTTAGTTTTTGAGTAAACTGAGTTTTTGAATTTGAAGTATAATTTTTCCATCTTTCATAATTTTGACGTTTTAAACGTCAGTTTTATCCGAGTGTACGAACGTTCGATGTACATTTAAAATATGATTTCAATTGAAACTAAACCATGAAAACGTAAAATAAATAGCTATGATCAAGCCGGAGAAAGTAACATGATGGCCACATCACCATTTTTCGTTTAGTCTGCATTTATTATCTTTAGGGCCGAGTTTTCGATGTTTTGTCTAAATTTTCGACTTTTTAACCAACATTGTGGATTTTTACTTTCTCCGTTACGAAGTACGAGAAAGTATTGTGATCGTGATTTTTTTTTCAAAAATTTTTTTTACGGAAATATCCGTTTTGGGGTCCCTAGATGCCATTTCAACAATTTCTGGAAAATATTTTTTTGTGTCTGTGTGTGTGTCTGTGTGTGTGTGTGTGTGTGTGTGTGTGTGTGTGTGTGTGTGTGTCTGTGTGTGTGTGTGTGTGTGTCTGTCTGTGTGCGCTGTATCTCAAAAACTAATAGAGCAATTGATATGAAACTTTCAACATACGTCTTATTTAATAATCCGAAGAACTGAAAAGCTTTTGGTAAAATTTCGTACACGGGAAGTGGGTGTTTACCTTAACCGTTTTTTGTTTTTTGCCAATATCTTCCTAAATATGAAAAATATCACAAAAACAATTAAACAAATATTGAATACAACAAATAAATGAACATCTCTTGTTTGAAAAAAATTTTCATAAAATCATTACTATTCGAGAAAAAAAATTATTAATTTTTTTAAATTTTTGGTTCATAATTATGAAACGATAATAGTTACAGCAAATTTATGTGAATAATAATTGTAGAGAATGCCAAAATGAACAACTTCTAAAGAATAAGTTTTTTTCGAAATCTCGTTAGTTTTTGAGTAAACCGAGTTTTTGAATTTGAAGTATAATTTTTCCATCTTTCATGATTTTGACGTTTTAAACGTCAGTTTTCTCCGAGTTTACGCAACGCTCGATGTACATTTAAAATATGATTTCAATTGAAAATAAACCCATGAAAACGTAAATATAAAGTCGGAGAAAGTAACATGATGGCCACATCACCATTATTTTTTAAATCTTTTGCCCTAAATTTTTCTTTATTTTTTTATTTGTCTGTTAAAATTTTTCTTTCCTTGGTCCATTATTTTTATTTTTAGGCCAGAATTTTAGATCCTTGGTCTCAATTTTTGATCGTATATTTTAGATTTTTGGTATATTTTTTATCCTATATTTTAGATTTTTTAACTTGGATTATTGATTTTATTCCGTGAATTTTTTTATTTTTTGCTATTATTTTCGAATTTCTGGTCAGAAATTTATTTTTGGCGGCTGAAAGTGGCAAATTATTTTGCTTCTACCTAAGTTTTCGATTTTTGTCTGCGTTTTTTTATTTTTAGATCAGGATTCTTGATTCTTTTACCCATATTTCAGATTTCTGTATTTTCGATTTTTTTGTTCCTTTTCTTATTTTTCTTTATTTTGACCAAAATATTCGATTGGTTTGTAAAAAAGTAACTTTACACTCGTTTTCGATGTTTTGTCTAAATTGTCACCGTTTTAGGCCCTATTATAGATCTTTACTTTTTTAGCCTATTTTTTGTATGTTCGATTATTTTGGTTTCAATTTTTGGTCTTTTGGCCAAAATTTTCTTTATTTAGACTTAAATTTTCGATTTGTTTGTTAAAAATTTATTTTTTTTGGTCTACCACTTTGATTTTTGGGTACGAATTTTAGATTTTTGGTCTTAAATTTTTATTTTTGTCCCATATTTTGAATTTTCTTAACTTGAATTATTGATTTTATTGTGCGAATTTTCTTTTTCTATTTTTATTTTTTATTTATTTTTTTTTACTTAGGCATGAGCCATTCAGTCACGACCAGGTTATTATTTATGTATTTCAATTTGGGATGAGCAAATGAACAAATGAACAAATTAATAATGTCAGACTTATGCAACAACCATGGACCCGAGCGAATACTTCTCGATCCCCGAAAAATCTTTCGCCCAGGCTGGGATTCGAACCCACACGGCCCGCGGTGCAATTGGCACAAGCGCTCGCCTGTACCCACTACACCAACGGGCCGCCCTTTTTTATTTTTATATTTGCTATTATTTTCGAATTTCTCGTTGGACTTATTTTAAGCTAAAAAGAGTTATTTTTGGGGCTGAAAATGGCAAATTATTTTTCATTTGCTTGTATTTTCAATTTTTTGGTCTGCATTTTTATTTTTAAACCAGGATTTTTGATTTTTTGGCCGATATTTTAGATCTTCGGCTGTTTTGTTCAAAATTTTTGATTTTTTGGCCAAAATATTCGATTGGTCTAGGAAGATAAATGGTTCTTTGTTTCTTCAAAAAATGAGGGGGGCATATTGTATAAGTGGCTCCACCATCAACATGTTCCACGAGCCGCCACTGTTATTTAGTAGTACTAGTAATAACATGCAAATTTCTTTTGTATCATTCAATATTCGGCGTGGCACTAGCCAGGGGAGTAGTTGTTTAAATAAGTTATTTGTTAGCAGTCTTATTAAGACTTAATGTTGCAGAGTCACGAACAGGTTGAATATTCATATATTCAGGCTATTTTTCGTCTTTATTATTTGATATTATTATGAATAATCTAAAATTAATGACTTGTCGGGATTTTGGCTTGTTGGGGTTTCGAACCAGACCCGGATAAATTAAACTAGCTTAAGGTAATACAACCTTTAGAGCAATCTTTCTTGGTTGCGGGTCAAAATCAAGCACAATGTGAATATTAAAGGGACGTTTGGGTCAGTGATATTTTAATTTTAAAACAGTCTTTTAATGAATAATAAGATACATTTTATTAAGAAAATAATTACAATACGCTTTTAAACTAATTTTTAAACAAGCGAGGTTGCCTCAAATTTATTTACGCATTTAAACTTTTATTATTATTATAAAAACGAATACAATTCTAATTACTATTAAAACAAACATAGTTGAATGAACTTTATTTATAAACGCATGGTTCTTCATTGACTTTCGAATTATTTATTGATGCAAATCTAATAATAATTGCAAGCCTACCCATACCATTTATAGCAGTACTTTCATCAAGTGCAATGCTAATTATGTCAGTAGATAACAAATCATTTTTGACCTGTTCGTCAATATTTTTGGCCATATCCTCAACGCGACGCTGAACTGTTCTAGTCGACAATGGCATTTCCTTGATTGTCTCAATGATTTGTTTTTTATTTGCGAAGTCATTAAATAAGTGTTCGGAATAATTTATGAATGCGTTTTTCAAAAACTCGCCGTTTGCAAATGGTTTCTGTTGGTACCAATGCTAAGAGCTGCAACAAAGCTGACAGATGTAGCGTGATTGTAGCGGGTAACAAGAATTTATTTTGTTTTCCAAAATTTAATACACGTTTAGTAATATATTCAGATTTATCTTCATTTGTCATTTCACTTACATCTTTATGTTTTGAAGAAAAGTGTCGTCCAATATTGTAAGTCCTGGCGGTAATTACATTTGTACATAAAGTACATACCAATTTGTCACCATTTTCGATAAATCCATACTTTTCTTTCCATACATCTTGAAATAACCTCTTTTTTGCTTTTTATTTCTTCATGGTAATATATTTTTTTAATAATAATTATTATTTCACTTAGGTAACCTCATAATTATTTAGCTGCGTAACTGCGTCACTCCGCGTCGCGTCGCGCCAATTTTGTCCCTTACGTCTCCGCCATTACTCTGCAGCGCCCGGCGCATGTTGTTAGGGCGGAGACGTAAGGGGCGAAATTGACTTGCTCGCAAAAACAAAGTATCTATTTTCAATTTTTTTTATTCTCAAAATATTTGTTTCATGTTTATGTATTATAATTCATTTTTATATAGGGTCACTTGAAATTAGTAAATGGGTCATTTGGTGACCCGTTGGTCATACGTTGCCGACCCCTGCTTTATTATGATAATAATGTTTATTTACAAATTTAGAGATTTTTACTTTAGAGTATATAAGGGCAATATACCAATGATTAACAATCCTACCGTTACTTTTAATTTGATTCATCATAAGCTAGGTGAGTTAATTGTTTCCCAATGTAAGCACACACGATTTAAATAATTCTTTGATCATCAGTGATGCAAGCATCTTCAAAATGTCCATACGAATTGACATTTCGCTTTCGAAAGTATTCTAATTGCGACTAGCCCGTTCCGGAATGAATCTACGTTTGTGCGACGAACCAACACGCCTGAAGAACTTCCCGATGCATTTTTAGAATTGCCGGATCCGGCCTTGAATGGAATCCTTTAGCGAATATGCTCATGTGCTGAAATCAATTAAGAAATAAATACGGCAATTTTGTTAATATCTCTTCGCAATTAGCCACATGCCAGACGGAGCTTGTAGTTTCGAAGCTGGTTGGCCGTGAACGGTTTCACGATCGAGGCCGAGGAACATCTTCAATACAAAAAAGTAAATATTGTTTTGTTTATTGCTGATTGGTTATCCATCTTGAACAGGAACTTCAATTAAATACAGTTTGTTGATATCACACGCGTGTTTTTTCTTAAGTATTTCTAACGATAATATTATCGAATAGTTTTTTACCTGTTCGCAAATAATGATTAGAGAAATTATGAGTAAATTACTGCAATTTATCCTATAGATGGTACAGCTTGTAGATATTGCGCCAAATATCGAATATCGAAAAACTATGAGTAAGATCCTATCTTCACAGATTGATTTATTTTTGCTAAATAAGTCGAGTCCAGTTGGTTGCAAAAATATTTTTCATGTTGCTTAGATTGGACTTATACTTATTAAAATATACCGCGTATAATGTATATGTCGTAGGCTAATTGAACAATCGAAAACTCGCCGCCAAATCAAAAGATGTACCCATAGAAAACGGATAGAGGGGTTTAGATTGACACTCCTACGAATGTAATATCATTCTTTTTGGAAATAAATAAATAGAAATAGAAATAGAAATCGATTAGATGACTTTTGCGTGAATTTCTACTTAAAAAAGAGGGGAAACCGCACCCCGAGAAATATCTGGTACCAAATGACGCGCCCTAAAACCGTAGAGGGGTTCCAAAAATGTTGAAAAAATTACAAATGAAAGCTAATCATACCCTTTATTAAGCGGATTTCAACTATTACAATTGAGAAGAAAAAAATGCATCCTTGAAAGAAACATCAAAATAGGTATAATTATTTTGGTCAAATTTTGAAAAATCATATCTCATTAATGGGACACGATATCGTAAATCTGCTGATAGAAGTGTCGTAGGGGGTTCTTTCTTAACAGATTAAAGTACTTCTACGTTAATTCCTACTTAAATAGAGGGTGAAACCGCACTCCGAAAAATAAATCTTTCAAAAAGTGCAGAATAACACGTCCTATAACCGTAGGAAGGCTCAAAACATTTTGAAAAAAATACAAATAAAAGTTAGGCATGCCCTTTATTAACCGCAAGAATTTCAACTATAGTGTTTCAGAGGAAAAAAAATCGCAATAAATCGAGTGAAGCATTTTGATCATATTTTGAAAAATTATACCTCGTTAAAGGAGCACCAAATAGAAAAATGTGCCGATATTATAGGAGGGTATTTTTGAACTAATTAGAGTACTTTAGCGTTATTTTCTATTAAAAACAGGGTGAAACCACACCCCGAAAAATGTCTTAAAAAATTGCCAAACGAGACGCAGGAGGCAATGTGGGGGTTCTAAAAGTTTTGAAAAATTACAAATGAAAGCTGGAAGGGCCCTCTACCAACAGTAAAGATTTTAAACGAAAAAAAAAATTACTTGAAACAATCTCACTTGTTGCAGATTTATTAAATACAAATAATAAAGACTGAAAATAGCCTGAATATATGAATATTCAGACTGTTCGTGACTCTGCAATATTAAGTTTTTGTAAGACTTAATGTTGCAGAG
Organism: Ocypus olens; assembly: GCA_910593695.2. NCBI lineage: Eukaryota > Metazoa > Arthropoda > Insecta > Coleoptera > Staphylinidae > Ocypus > Ocypus olens. Next base: position 35,988,558 of record OU343056.1, read on the forward strand.
TCACGAACAGGTTGAATATTCATATATTCAGGCTATTTTTCGTCTTTATTATTTAAAAAATATATAAATGTTTCGCAAAAACATAATGAATTGAAGGAAAGGTTTTTGGTTTCCTGCAATTGATCTATTATGATGCAGAAAATTGTAGGGAATAACGGCTCCATCATGTCTGGTAAATATTCTGGATTGCACACTAGAATACGAAATCATAGTGCTATAGCTTTTTTATACCCTGTGCCAATCATTCTCTAACAGTTGGAATCTGTGCAGCAGAATATTCTTCTGCTGCAATTCCTAATTTTTGTTATGTTCAAAATTTATTTACATTTTACTCTTTAACTAAAAGATGGAACAAACAGCAAATGAGATTTGTACGGACAGTTCGCAGTTGGTTTAGAAAGGGTAGAGCCGGTAATTTTAATCTGGAAGATGAAGAATGTTGCGGCGTCCATCCACTACAAACACAGATCTTATCAAAGCCATGGTTAAAGTAAACCCGCAATATACTGTTCGCGGAGTAGCTGATGCTCTAGAAATTCCAGTCCACAATCATCTGACAAACAGCAATCGTTCAGATCTGTGGCTTCCTCAGGAATGACAGATCAAAATAAATTTGAACGTGTTTTAACATGCGATCTTCTCCAGCAGCATAATCAACTTTTTTTTTATTAATTCCAAGAATCCAGAAGATTCAATTGCCAGAAAACGGTCAGAATTAGCGCACAAACGAGGCGTCGTTTTTCATAATGATAACGCCATATCCCATGTTTCTTTACTCATTAGAAATAAATTATTCTCATTTGACTGGGATGTTTTACCTCATCCTTAATACTTTCTTCAGATCATTATTTATTTATTTATTTAATTGAAAAATTCTTTCCGTAGTAAAAGATTTAATTCAATAAATGATATAAAAATGTAGCTTGATCAATATTTTGCTAACAAAACTTGGAAGTTTTGGGAATTTGGGAAGATTCTGTTGCACAGATTCCAACTTTTACAGAATGATTGGCACAGGCTATAAAAGAGCTGTAGCACTATGATTTCGTATTCTAGTTTGCAATCCAGAATATTTACCAGACATATTGGAAGCGTTATCGCAGCTTTGTCCCCTACAATTTTTAATATCCAAAGTTACTTTTGTTAATTTATTTAAAATTATATCTTCTAAATGTTTAAATTTTATTTGGGCCTCTGTTTACGAGGGGCCCTGAGGCCCTTTTTCTGGCGAAGCCCCCAGCTAGCGCCTATTACGCCTATGCATAAGTACGGCACATGGTATTTATTAGTGCACATAGACACTATACATATACAGCTATTATTATAACTAGGGAAATATGAATAGTATATTTCCCGTGTTGTAATCAATAGTTTTTTTCTGATTGACAGAATATTGTTCTGTAAATGGGAAAATATTGGATTGTAAATTTTTGAATTTATCGGATTGGTAACGTTGCTAAGGGCCTTGTTTGTAAATATCATGGTTGACTTGTTTTGGTATTTGCGTTGTTTCATAAATTGGTGAAATGTCAAACTATGTGTTAACGCAAGCGACGAAAGACCGTGAATGTTTGGTTCCCGTAAAATCCAAAGCTGTAAAATCCATAAAGGATACCGTCCCAAGAAATCGGAGGTGTTGTCCCGAGAGCAATTAAAACAATTCTTGCGAGAAGCTCCTAATGACAATTGTTTGATGTCTATATTTCCCTAGGGAAATATGAGCACTTCATATTTCCCTAGGGAAATATAAGTGTGTTATGACATATCGTAACTAAGGCAATATCACTCAATATTGTTTCAATCAGAAAAAAATACATATTATGTGTTGTAATAAATACTTACAAACCATGTGTTATTTTGATATCTTGGAGATTTTATCACACAAATCATTTTTGCATAATTCAATACTCGTCGTGGTATTAGCTAGGAAAGTAGTTGTTTCAACAAATAATTTGTTAGAAGCAGATTATAGACTATAAAAAGTATCCTATATCTCATTTTAAGATCGAACAACTTTAAAGGATTATTTAAAAAAATACGCATAATAGTATGGAGAAGAGTGCTCAGGACAGTAACAATGGTGGTAGTGATCCCGGAATCGAAGTTTGTAACATGAAGGTAAACTTTAATGAAGAAATGAAAGAATATAGTAATAAGAGTGACAATGTGGTTAAAAAGCCGTGGACTAATTCAACCGTAGGAGAAGACATCCGTGAAATTTCAAATTCAAATAATCCCGAAACAAGGAAGACTATTAGGCAATATGGATTAAGTAGAAAAAATGACACAATTGAGTTAGGCGAAAAATACATTCTATATTCCCAGACCAGCAGTCAAAATTTCCGTATCACTTTGTAGAATAATACAAAAAGGTCTCAACAACACAATAATATTGTTGTACGATCAATCACTACAAAAGATTTTAATCTTCGAAGTCAAATTGATTTGGTCGATTTTCAATCAACTCCCTATGAAACACAAAAGGTTAATGAACTACCAAAATCATTCAACAAAATTTTGTCTTCTTCGCTCTTTGAAAACAAAGCATGCTCCTGGAGCGCTGGAACCAGGATATTGAAAATATGTTGCGTGCTTGGATGGATGGCAATGGAAGTATAGATTGGGTAATAGGGTGTCGTTTTGTTCGGTGGCAAAAAAAACTCATCAAAACACAGAATCATACGACGAAGTCCATACACAGCTCTTTTTGGAACCGAACCAAAATTAGGATTAGGTTCAACGAATATTCCACCCACAATATTGGAAAAAATAACTCCGAAGAAGATTTTAAACGGTTTAGAGATGGCGGCAAGGAAGGCGATATCACAGAGGAAGGAGATATTGCAGAGGAAGGAGACATCGCAGAAGAAAGAGAAGAAAATCAAGTTGGTAGATTTGAAGAGATGTGTTCTATTTGTTCACGCAATTTGAATGAAACATCATCTATATCATGTTCTTCATGTTCTATGAAGATGCATACAACTTGTTGCCAAAGCACTGCCTCAATATCTAAAGGGAATAATGCCGATTAACAATGTGACATTTGCAGCAGGCAAGAAAAATTACTAAAAGAGCGTGAAAAAGCACACGAAGGCCAGAAGAGAGCAGCAGAGAACATGATCGAAACTACTGAGAAAAAACTAAAATCAGTTCCAGTTGGAGACTTTATTTTCATAAATGTCCCAAAAGTATATCGTGGCCATTTAGACTGTCCAAATTTAATTGGGAAGATTCTTAAAGAAGAAAATAATGTTACCAGATAGGAACAAAAAGTGGCATTATTAAAACATGGTTTTCTAGATGTGACTTCCCTATTCGCTGTGCACAGATCGTTGAAGACATCCCAGAAAAATATATATCTGTTCGTGAAGCTGTAGCGAATGTATCGAAGTTTGGGGGCCAACGGTATAGCAGCTGTAAGTGATCAGTGTCAGAGATGTAGTGCCAAACAAAAAAGTGTGTATGTAAGAAGGCAAATCAACTGTACTCATCTAAGTGCCATAAGAGTTCACATAAATGAAAAGAGAGGTAAAGTTGACAATTGCAGTTTATTGATAACCATAAGAAATATATTTAAAGCCTAGAAGTTATTGTAAGTATTATATAATTATTGTTTAATAATAATAATTCCTTAAACAAAGATTATTTTTGTGCAGTTTATAAGTTACTTCTTTCTTACCTATGTAACTAATAACCAGTAGTTTCAACGGCTTGGGATGACTCATACGCGCCGCAGTTTTCAATAAATCGTCATGAGATAAGTCTTATTGCAATAAGCCCGGATTTTAATCAGGGTATTTGAACAAACAATTGCTCATTTTCTAACTAACCTAAAGATGGATGGGCTCATTGCAATAAGCCTAAAAAATATCAGGCTGATTGGAAAGTACTCCACAAATTTCCAATTAGCCGGGCGCATTGTAAAATGACGGAGCTCTTTGCAATAAGCCGAATTTTTCAATTAGCTTACGACTTATGCATTAGCGAAGCCAAGAAAAAGGAGAGATAACTGTGTGCGCTTGCTTGGCGTTTGCGTCGATTCCGAGCAACGACCAATAACTATGTCCGCATCTTTGTTAAAGAACAACCAAAAACCTTTTCTTTAATTCAGTATTTTTGTAAACATATCTGATTATTTAAACTAATTGGTCAATATGACTTATATCGGGACAACAGCAACAGAACAGCTTCTGCTTCACTTTAGGTTCAGAGGTGCCATATACACTAATACATACAGGGTTATGCAAACACTCGATTTCTGGCTAAACGTCTGTTGTTTTCTTAATACTTGAAAAGAAATGTGTATAGTTTTATTTATTCTAATCAGTGACGTATTTTGATTTTCTACAATTACCCTATTTTTCGACGTCATCTGCAGTATTTTTAAATGGATAACCATGTATATTTTTATCTATTCAATAGGGTTTGGTGAGTGTGTGACTTGTGGTTTTTTAAATAATAAATAAAATAATGAAAAATGTAATTTGTGAATTTCGTAAAAAAATTGTTCAATGCTTGAAAATGTTGATTTCGAAATATTAAAATTTCTATCAGGGAATGTTACATTAAAAATATTGCATGTATCTCGTGGGGATCTCTACCCAGTATTGCCAGATTGGGGTTTTTTTCCCCAAAATGGGGGTAAATTATTGATTTGGGGGGTATTTTGGAGAAGTTCAAGTATTTTTTGGGGTGGATATTTTGTATGAGGGGTATTTTTGGGGGAATTAATGAACACGTTGTTACATTTGATAGAAATCATCATTACCAATAGTGCACAACCATAAAGAAGTCAGTAATTTTCCTCAGCAAAGAGGAAAAACCTGTGACATCATTTATAGAAGTTGTCATAGGGATTCCGTTATTGCCGTTTTCATCATTTTGTGACCCCCAATTAGATGCTGCACTTTAATTTAAAAAATATGTATGTGTGCCGAAACGAAGATGAAAATTTTGCGGATGAAGATGAATAATACATTTTAATAAATTCTATATTTATACTACTTTAATTTCGTATATAAGTTTCTAATAAATCCACTGTATTTACGTTTTATTTTCAAATTTTATTATTTTGGAAAAGGGCAGCGACGTAATTTTGAGAGGTTTTTATTAAATATTTCGGGAAAACTAAAAATTAGTACTGGCAACACTCTTTGCCCGTAAATAAAATATTATTGCTATATTAAATAATCAATCTTTTTCTTTGCATTTTGTATCGTTAGGCCTGGATTTTGATTTTTTTTACCTATATTTTAGATTTTTGACCTGCAAACCATTTGATTATTCTCTTATTAATTAATTAACAATTGTAAAACACTCGTTTATGTTCCAATGATTGGAGGATGGGATAGCGTCCACCCACCGCCCTTCGTTTCCACTTAAACCTGACAAAGAAAACACTTTTTGATTAAAGAAATTTCTTCGTCAAATCACTGGAGTTTTAAAACGTGCAAAACCAACAATAAAGAAGGTTTCCGAGTTCAGTTAAAGTGGAGACTAAGGGTGGTGGGTGGGCCCTATCCCACTCTCCAACCTCTTAAGCACGCCCCAAAGTTTTTACAAACAAATTCTTTTGTCGAAGCAACGATAAACCATTTGATTCTTTTCTTATCAATCAACAATTGTAAAACTCACGTTTGTGTTTCAAGAATTGAAAGATAGAATAGGGACCACCCACTGCCGGCGTAATTTTGTGAGATTTTTATTAAATATTTGGGGAAAACTAAAAATTACTACTGGCAACACTCTTTGCCGTTAAATAAATAATTATTATTATATTAAATAATCAATCTTTTTGTTTGCATTTTTTATCGTAAGGCCTGGATTTTGATTTTTTTTTTACCTATATTTTTGACCTGCAGTATCTTTTTTTTAGTATAAATTTCTGATCTTTTAAACTATTTTTTCTTCATTTTCTATTTTTTTGTTAAAATTTTCGATTTTTTGGTCGGCATTTTTTATGCCCGAATTTATGATTTTTGGCCCTATATTTCAATCTGAATTATTCATTTTTATGCGCGATTTTTTTGCCGGTATTTTCAAGTTTTTGATTTTTTATCCTTTATCGTTTTTCATACATTTTCGCGTTTCTAGTTGGCAATTTATTTTGAGCCAGAGGTATTTTTGCGACTGAAAAGGCAAATTATTTTTCTTTTGCTTGATTTTTCAATTTTTTGGTCTGTATATTTTCATTTTTTAGACCAGGATTTTTTTTGCTTATATTTTAGATTTCTTTGTTCTAATTTTTAGAATTTTTTGTCTACATTTTTCATTTTTCGATTTTTTTAGTTTTTTTATCTTGGTTATTAATTTTAATGCGCGAATTTTTGATTGGTCTACACTCTAAATTTTTAACTTGAATTGTTGATTTTTATGGGCGATTTTTTTTGAGTTTTTGTACTAAGTTTTTGATTGTTTGCCCTTCATTTTAGATTTTTTTAACCTGAATTATTGTTTTTATGGGCGAATTTTTTAAATTACTTTCGAGTTTAGAGTTTCGACAATTTATTTTGAGATAAAGTTATTTTTGGGGTTGAAAATGGCAAATTATTTTTCCTTTTCAATTTTTTAGTCTACATTTTTTATTTTTTACATCAGGACATTTGATTGTTTGCCTATATTTTAGATTTTTGGACTGTGTCTTTCATTTCTTTGTTCCAAATTTTGAAGTTTTTGACTTATAAACCAAAATTTTTTTTTTTTCTGGTGGGAATTTTTTACTTTTGCCGAAAGATTACGATTTTTCATCTAAATTTTCGATTTTTGCCTATATTCTTAGTTTTTTTTACCTTGATTATTAATTTTAACAGCGAATTTTATACTTTAGATTTTTAACCTGAATTCATGATTTTTATGTGCGAACATTTGGCTGATATTTTCGAGTTTTCTTATCCAAATTTTTGATTTATTGCCCTTCATTTTAGATATTTTATCCTGGATTATTGTTTTTATGGGAGATTTTTTAAAATTATTTTTGAGTTAGAGTTTCGGCAATTTACTTTGAGGTAAAGAGTTATTTTTGGGGCTGAAAATGGCAAATTATTTTTCTTGTGCTTGAAATTTCAATTTTTAGCCTGCACTTTTATTTTTTTGGCCTATATTTTAGATGTTTTTGGCATCTAAACCAAAATTTTCTAATATTTAGTTGATATTTTCTCTTTTTTAACTGCTTTTTTTATTTTTGCCAAGAATTTTCAATTTTTTACCAATGTTTTTAGTTCGTCTGTTACTCTAATTATTACTCTATTTGTTCCAAGGTTTTGATTTTTTCGCCCTATAATTTAGATTTTGCAGACTGAATTTTTGATATTTTTGGCCTGAACTTGGTTTTTGTATTATTTTGGGCTATTTATTTAATTTGAAATTTTTTGTTTTGGGTTATTTATTTAATTTGAAATTTTTTGTGTTTCTAATTTATTTATAGGGGTTGTTTTAAGATAAAACTTATGTACTTTGATATTTAGTAAGAAAATACAGCCTGCGCGATTTGTGTTTAAGGAATTACGTAATTTTCAAATATTTTGATTCGATTAGTGATTTTTTTTTCGAAAATTTTTAAATCAAAGGAATAATTTTTGCAGCCAATTTAGTTTTTTTAATCATTATTAAATATAATACTTTTGCCCAGAATGAAACTGATCACCCACTATAACTGGAACTGTTTGGAAATTATGAAAAAAAATACGAACAATTTTAAGTAGTTAATTAGCAAGGCTTTCCGGGAAATTAAAGAATTATTTTAATTATTTGGAGGATACCACAGCACGATTAAATATTTTTCTAATTTTTTAAATGTACTACCTACATATTTTCGGAAAAACTTTTTTTTGTGCAAATTCCGAAATCTTATCAGGGCGCCTTCTCTAATGCCAGTGTTGCCATTGGGGGGTTTTCCCAAAAATGGGGGTAAATTAAGGTTTTGGGGTGTATTTTGGGAAACTTTAATCGATGGGGTATTTTTTTGGGCGGGTATTTTATGCGAGGGGTCTTTTGGGGGGTTTTTATGAAATATTTAGGGAAAATTAAAAATTACTCCTTGCAACACTGTCTCTACCAATCTCCAAAACTAACCATCAACTAAAGTCTTTAGTTTTGATAATGGCAAGCTGAGTTGCCGAAACTGCATTCAAAAAAATTAATCAAAGTGTTATACAAACAAAGTAAAAAGTCTTTCATTCTATATAAAAGCATGTATAACGAAGTAGAAGCTTCCTACATAACAAATATCAAAAATAATAGTTTATAATATATTTTAATTAAATTGCAGATACAATGCCCACATGCTATATATCGTTGAAAAGAGAAAAAAATAACCTAATAAGCCAACTATAGGTTAGGTTAAAAAAACACAACTTTTTGTTATAACTTTCATATTAATGAAGATATCGGGATTCTGTTAAGCTTATTTTATTTATTTCAAAAAAGTGCCTTAACAACATATAACTTTAATTATTGTCAAATGATAAACAACTATATATCGAAAACGGAAAAAATGACTTTTTGGCTATAACCCGAAAACAAAAGATGATAAATAAATTTAGTTTTCACCATTTTTCCTTAAAAAAGAGATCGAGGATGCGCCATCCGTTTTTCTCTATCTATTATAGTTATCGAGATCCCCTTTACAAACATCGAATTTTGCCCACCCTGTACACTGCCCGATATTGCAGATGTTGCGAGCTCTATCGAGCTAAATTTGCTGCCAGAAAAATCTAAGATAGAGTATTAGAAAGCAGTATGAAAAATTCCAGGATTGGTGCAAGATACAAAAAGCTGGCAAGTATACAGAAAATACCTACATTCAGCCACCACTTGGCAACCGTGCATTTGCCAGGTAGGCAGGTTATGTTTCAAACTGATCAGTGATCCGGGTTGCGGACTGTAAATACTGCGTACATGCATTTTGGATTTGGACCAATCACTTCGTGATCACGCAAATCCGCAAAAAGCAAGCTCGGCCCCAGCCCCACCTTTCAACAATCCTCAAGGTAAGTTTAATATCAATAGGGACTATAGAGCCGTGATGTTCCCTTCAAGTCAGGGCCGGTTTCTTTAGACAATCCGCCACTGCTTACATTTAATTGGAGTGGGGAAGTACATTCTCGCCCGTTGCTATAGGTAACGTGCGGGAAAGTACAGATGTTTATAAATAAATAAATAAATAAATAAAAAAGTATACTTTGCGTTGACAAATGAATGCGTAAAAGCCAATTCTATTTATTGGTGTAGGAAAAAATATCATTTTACCGAGGTTACGGTTAAGCACGTTTTAAATTGCAATTAAATAAAAGGCCATTAGTGTCCATTATTAATAGCTTAACTAAAAACAGTGGTCCGTAAAATAAAGTTCTCTATATTACCATTGGTACTGGCATACTTTCATTTTTTAGCCTTGCCAAGACTTATGATCACATAATATTTTCAATTTGTTTTTAAATCAGTGCAGTTGCAGTTGCTTAATATTATTAACATACCATGCACAGTTGCACACAAAACATATTTTGTCCCATGTCGGAGCAAGAGACCCTGACACATAAGTAGAAAGAATATTCTAAATTTAAACAAAAAAGAAGAGACAGAAAAGTTGCCGCAAAAAAAAATCAACGATTCTGTAAAATTTGCATACAATGTAAGAATTTATTATTTTATCTCTACACTAAAACTAAGGAGACAATCCTGTTTATTGCAACCAAAAAGAAAATTATTACCACTCCGAACTAATCAATAATTTAAAACATTTTAATTTTAAATTTTTTGGCATAGTCTTATACATATAAATACGTGCGCTTCTATCTTCAGTAATTAGTTCACGAGTCATTGGATTTTAGATTTGGTGAAATTATCTATACATAATAGTAATAGAAATTTATTAAATGTTAGAAATACATATGAAAATACGTAATATATTATAAATATAAGTTTATAGAAATGAATATAGACAATCTAATAGATTTATAATTATGAACGGCTATGACGATCAGTAAATGTTGAATTCTTCACTGACCATTGGTCACGTTATTTTGAGTTCGCGCAATTCTCAAACGACTAATGTATTCCGGCACTTTAGTGTAATAAACAACAAGGAAGAAGCTTCATAGATAACAAATATTTTTGGCCTAATTGTAATCAAGATCAACAAGTCTCTACTCAATAATGTAATTATTTGATCGAGATTAATTTAACGGACGTCAGCGAATTCATATTAAAGATGATGTGACATAATAATAATGACAACATTTCGGAATTTAATCCTCGATAAGATTATTATTTATACTTAATTTATACACCGATAACCATATTTTTTATGCAAGATCTTCGGATTTGTTGCTTGTCCGAAACGACTAAATAAATTATCTGCTTGTCCGTTTTCAATTCTTCGAAGATGTTCGAGCACTATCGTACTAAGGTCAAGGGTGACTATCGGCAAATAACGTGTTCTGGAATGGCCCCAGTCTGAATGTTTTTTTTTTGTTTCGCAAGAATATACGACGGGATTTAAATTGTTTTGCATTTTATGTTCATGGATTTACTTTCCTTTATTAAAATGATTTTTAAAATGCGTTTGTTGAGTAAATGTTACTTTTAATTAACAATATTTAATTTTTTTAATGATGGTTTTTGACGGTTATTTCTTAAACAAGACTGCAATAAAGGCAATACATCACTGACTATTAATTAAAAATTAACACGCTCACTTGTTCCAGATGTATTATAGCTAACATCAAGAGAATATTATGCGATTTATAACAATCGAGGACACGAGGCGTGCTAGCACAAGGTTATTATAAACCGCAAATATTCGAGTAATATTCAAAGCTTTTTCGTATCATCGACGGTGCCAATGCTATGTAAATCAAATCAATAAACTATGTCTGACATATAAAAATACTAACCCTCAAAATTTGCACGTTCTTATTAACGTTAATTACGAAATTAACGAATTATGAGTAACTAAGGTCCATTGATGATATACAGGGTGCCCGTTTTTCGAGCGGCACCATGGGGATTTCAGTTATCTTAAGAGATACGAGGTTAGTTAAATTAGGACAAAGTTGTGTATTATAACTAGAGAGCGGATTTCTATGCGCTAAAAAATGTCAATATAAATTTTTCTTATGCGGTTAAAATTGGTCAATATACAAGGTGTCTAAAAAAGACACCACCAAAATGATATGGTGTATTCCTGAGACAAAAAAAGAGCAAATTAACTAAATTTATCTATATGAAAATTTACATAACTTCCAAGATACAGCAAGTCAAAGTTTAAGATTTTTAAAATATTTTAATCTATATCTCGAAAATGGCAGATGAGAATGATTTGTTTATTTTTTTCTGACAACTACATTAGGTGTACTACATTGTTTAAAAATTTCAAGAAATTTCTTCAAGTACAAAGGTGCTCCAGAGGACATGCTGTTTACATTATTACATAGAACTTTTTTGTTCTTCATATTTTTTACAATTTAATATTTTTTTCAATGCAACTCATCACTTTTAAAGAATTTATAACTCTTAAAGTTTTTTTGTTTACGCCTTATTTTTAACAAAAAAAAATAAAAAAGAACTTATTGTTCATTGTTTAATTGCGCTCGTCCTGCAAGAAAAGTCTTAAAAATAACTATAATCCAAAAACTGCTTTTATTTTAACATATTAAATTATTTAACAAATTACAAAAATTGTTCAAAATGACCCTCATAAAAAAAATCACAGTACACATTGTATGCGCGTGCGAGCGTCGCGTCGATGCGCTTCAGCCACCGGCGATACTTCGGTCACCACCACTCCACCTGTTAACCAGTTTTACTTGCATTGAAAGTTTTAATTGTATTGACACACGTTTTCAACGAATTGACACCCGCCTAGTTAGATTATTTCATTTTTTAACACGAAATTTTCCAAAAACAATAGGTTTTTTTTTATTTTTTTTTTGTTAAAAATAAGGCGTAAACAAAAAAACTTTAAGAGTTATAAATTCCTTAAAAGTGACGAGTTGCATTGAAAAAAATATTGAATCGTAAAAAATGTGAAGAACAAAAAAGTTGTATGTAATAATGTAAACAGCATGTCCTCTGGAGCACCTTTGTGCTTGAAGAAATTTCTTGAAATTTTTAAACAATGTAGTACACCTAATGTAGTTGTCAGAAAAAAAAAATCATTCTCATCTGCCATTTTCGAGATATAGATTAAAACATTTTAAAAATCTAAAACTTTGACTTGCTGTATCTTGGAAAGTATATAATTTTTCATATAGATAAATTCAGTTAATTTGCTTGTTTTTTTGTCTCAGGAATACACCATATCATTTTGGTGGTGTCTTTTTTAGACACCTTGTATGCGCTAACGTTTTTCAAATATGGGTAAATATGCGGGTATGTTAAAAATATATGCTGTAAACAATATGTTTTATTCACAATTTTCATAAACACTGTCATATATTATATTTCATATATTACTTTGGATTAGAGAAAAATAATGAAAAAATTATAATATTATTTTATTCATCTGAATTATAATAAATAAATAACAATGTATAGATATTATCCATAGTAAAATTATGTTTTTTATCCGTAATAATATGTTTGTACATTAAAAAAGAACGTTCAACATCACACGAGGTAATAGGTGCATATTTCATGGACGAAATGTCACTGGGGTTTATATCAATATCTTGACAGTTGTCATTTTGTCCTCCCAAAATACCACAAATTATTTTGATTTGATTATATCCGGGATTTCTATTTAATACCTTATCAAATTTTGTTAATAGTTGACTGCCAATGTCGCTTGGAACAAATTTTAAATTTTTGTATACGTCTTCCAAAATTTTAAATGAATCCACTAAGGGCATTTGGGCGGCTTCCAAATTTTTAATTGCTGCTATTAGCATAGAAAAATGTGCTTTAATAAAAGCCAACTGATGCATTATTCTTTTATCGGAAACACATTCCTTGCATCCTTTTACCGCAGCCGATTCATCGCCAAATTCTAGAAAACACTCCTTCAATTTTTGAAAATTATCGGCGTAGAATATGGCAGCTTCCAACCAAGTACCCCATCTAGTTATAACCGGTTCAGGTGGTAACGGCAAATCTGGCACCAATTCGCGGTAACGCTGCACTCTTAATGGGGCTTTTAAAAATGCCTTCTTGCCATTGTTAATTAATTTATTTACAATAGGGTACTCCAAACGAATGAATTCCGCTAATCGATTAATTCCGTGAGCCATGCAGGTAAAATGTATCATTTTGGGAAAGAATATTTGTAGAGCCTGTCCTGCTTTAATCATATATGCTGCTGCATCGGACAACATTAATTCTATATTTTCTGATTTTATTGGGTTTGGAGAAAATAAAAGTGTCAAGCTATCATTCACAAATCGAGCGACTGTTGAGTGATTGGTTTTCTCCAAAGCTGACGAATTTATTAAGTACGACTTTGGAGGTTCATGCTCGTTCAATATACCAACGAGCATGTTTGCAACGTAAAGCCCACGAGCGTCTGTCGTATCGTCCACCGTAATATAAATATTTTTATCAACGAGTTTATTTTTAATTGTAGTTAGACGTTTTTCATAGCATTTTGTTAAATAGTTTTTTCGAAGGGTACATTCGTTCGGTATGTGTTTATATTTTCGAAAAAATTCCGAAAAGCTGGATGACCTATTTTTTTCCAGGGTATATTGACCTTCATATTGCACAAATCAAAACAGAATTCGTTATTGGGGCCACCATGCATGGCATCTTTGGCATCCTCTGTTGTATTTATAAATGATTGTTTGCGAATTCCAGATCGATTTTCGGACTCCTTATAGAGCTTTGTGGATAAATGCTGATCAATTTGTTATTTTTGATTGGATGTGACCTAAAAAATCAGCGATTGAAGTGTTTCCTAGGTCAGAAAATATAAAATCACCTGGAGTTAGTTAAAAAAGTTGCCGGAAGAAAATATAAAATCACCTGGAGTTAGTTCAAAAAGTTGCCGGATTTGAGTAAAATTTCATCAACTAAATTTGAGTTTTGAACATCATTAAATTCATTAATATAATTGAAATGGGAAAATCAAATATACAGGGTGTATTTGAATGAATGAACAGGCTTTCAAGTAGCTACACAAATAGTTCAAATGAATCCACTTCCGTAATATAAAACTCGAAACAAGAACTTTTTGGGAACCTGTACACATCTGCGTTCTCGTGGGTGATATTCGAGTGTTTATTTACAATAACGGTAAGACGCATACATCGCATCGCGTCTGGGATAATTGAATAATAAAACTATCTTTAATAAGGTCAATTGTGTCAGCTGTGAAACTTACTTGTTGTCTCAGTATTTCCGCAACGTAAATTTCACGTTTAAAGTATCCTCAGAGAAAAAAATTAAGGGGACTTTGTTTTAGCAGCTTTTGAAAATATAGGAATTACATGAGCAAGGGACTAATGGGTACGACCAGCGACGGATGGGGTGTCTTATACCGGCGCTAGATATCCAATCTACCGGCGCCAAAAAACTGAAATTTATATTTTTATGCAGTCAAAAAAAAAATTAACATAATCTTCGACGCCAAATTGACTCAAATCTATGGGCGCCGCGCACCGAGAATTTTCCCGAACTTTCTTATGGACCATCCGCCCCTGCTTTTGCGACAGATATAAAAATAACACAGACACCACTATCGAAAGTTATTATTCGTCAATACAAATAAACCATAACACTAGATAAAAATTACTAGTATTTGACCAACTATTTTTTTATTCCTTGAGTGTTCATTTACCAGTGAACACAAACATGTAATAATTAGTTGCGGGATACCTATTAAAAGTAGGAACAGTTCAATTTCAGAAATCATTATTTTTGTCCCGGCTCAACATATGGTAGAGAGCCTGTTCATTCGAACACAGACACCGTGTATTCATATTATTATTTTTCAGTTCACAACACATTGTTTGCAAAAATCACAATAACGTAAAAAAACAACCTACCTGCTTCGAACAAGCGTTGCAGAATAGTATATTCTGTAACAAGGTTAGAATGGAAATTCGATGCGAGTGGAATATTTCGAGCGCGAGCCGCGAGGCGAGCGCGAGGAACCACGAGCATCAGAATTTCCATTCTTACCGAGTAGCAGACTATACTTTCTCCTCGACCAGATAAAATAGACTAATAAAGTAATGAACACAAGGAACTTACGTTTTATTATTACGTTTGTGGTTATGTTTATAGTATTTTGACAATTGTGATATCCAAGGCTAATTGTTTTATTCGGAACGGTGTGAGGATATTCATTCTATCCCTTGTTATGGAATGAATTACATGCAAAACGCATATGCGCATAGTGTTTTGTTCTATAACAAGAGTGAGAATGTGAACGTTCTATGATCAAAATTGATTGCAGAATGCATAAATTCTACAGTGGTCGTGGAGAAAACAACCTTCCCATCTGTTGTCAAATATTTTGACCCTTCAATCCACTTCCTGAGTAGGTCACTTTTGGCTAATCTCACTTTCGGCATTTTAGCTTCTTAACGTTATTAACTTAATTCACTTAAACTTTACCCGTAGAAAGTTATGGGCGTTATGGGAGTAAGTGCGTAAAATGCGTCGATCGATACTAGTTAGGGAAATCCCCTTTTTCTACGACTATTATAGAATAGCAATTTTATTGATTCATTTTCAATTATAGAACGTTGACTTTCTGTAACATTGTTCGAGAATATTCTCACTCTTGTTATATAATGATCACAAGTAGCGCCATCGTATGGTTGTTGAGAAAACCTTCTCGTCAGTATCTCATTAGTAAACAATCATTGCAATAACAGTTATAAATTTTATAATTTGGATATAAACGCAAAGATTATTTTATTATTGTGTCCGAATTTGCTTGATTTATAAATTTTATAATTAAATAAGAAAAAAATATTGCAGCGACATTTTGGGTGGAATTATGATCCGAACCGCGAAGACACCTAACATACCGACACTGGCCGTTTTTTGTTTTCATAACAAAGTTTGACAGTTTTTGACACGTTTGCGCAAGTCGTACAGTTATCATAATTGCAGTTGATACAAAGTCTGAAAAACTAAAATGTGTGGTTCAGAAGAACCAAGTACCCCTCCAGATATAACAGAGGCAGCTACAGCAGGTAATTTATTACCTCAAAAGTCAAAACATGTGTACGAATAGTGCTATCAGCAATTTATGGATTGGAGAAGAATAGATTGCGTAAATTCATTTTCCAAAAATGTTATGTTAGCCTATTTCAGTGAACTCTCAAATAAAATGAAATCCTCCACTTTGTGGAATATTTTCTACAATACCCTGAACAATTTACTGGACATGGAAATCCACAAAGGTAGCTAAAAAGTACATAGATAATTCATTAACTAGCAGAATCAATATTGCCAATAAAATATTAAGTGAAGTTACACCTCAAACTTCAAAAAAATTAATCCACAGTAACATCGGTATAGTGCAATGCATCCTTAGGTAGTATACCAAATTTTAATTTTACCAACAATAAACGTTTTACATAAAAATGTAAATAAAGAAAATGTAGATAAAGAAAATATAGATGAAATATACCGCAGATATATTTAGAAAAATGTTAAAAGCAAATGTTACATTGTTAATTATTTAAGTTTGTTGTCGCAATTTGTATCTTTTAATAATGATTATAAATAAATATACATCAAATTTGAATTAAGCTGTGTTATTAAAAAATAAAGCTAACAGGCAATAGTTGAAACAATAATAAAAGATAAACAAAAGAAACTGCTTTCTAAATTACAATTTTATTCAAACAGTTTTCATTTGTTCATACATTTTAGTCGTAGAAAAAGTATAGTCTGCAACGCGTTTGGAAAGGCTAAAGAACTTTCCACTCGTGCGGAATATGCCTTATTCCAAACTTGTTGCAGAATATACTATTCTAGTAAAATTATGCATACTCTCACATTTTCGCGCACTTCAGATAGTTATTTTTTTTTAATGAATTTATGCTATTATATTGTATTATATGCGGTTATATTGGATTATATGCACTTATAAGTTATATGCGGTAAAATCATAAAATAAGTTATATGCGAAATAAAACTAGAGATTTCGGCTTGTTTCCTAGAGAAACGTATAGATACAAATCGCCAGCTTCGTATGAATTAACAAAAAAAACATGTAAAAACATAGAAATCCGCTCTCTAATTATATTGTTGATTATTAATCTATTGAGAAACTGGAGTTTTTTTTGTTTTAAAAAAATCGCGAAAAAATAAAAATTATCAATTTTAATTTTTAATTTTTTATTCGAAGACTATTACTATTGCACATTTTACACTAAGACATTGGAGCACTTTTTAATGGAGGATCTAAATATGTTATTGGATTTATTGTAGCATTCAAGATGGCGGAGAAACAATAGATAACTTTTGTTTTTCTTATGGCCGCCATATTGAATTTATACATTTTCTAATGCAAGATTTTTTCTGTTTACGATGATTGTCTATTGTTTCTCCGCCATCTTGAAAACTGCAATAAATCTAATAACATATTTAGATCTTCTATTAAAAAGTGCTCGAATATTGTCTTAGTGTAAAATGCGCAATAGTACTAGTTTTCAAATAAAAAAGTAAAAATGAAAATAGAATTTTTTTATTATTTCGCGATTTAAAAAAAAGGTAACTCAAATTTCTCAACAGATTATGAATCAACGTTATAATACACAACTTTGCCCTAATTTTACCAACCTCGTATCTTTAAGATAACTGAAATCCCAAAGGTGCCGTTCGAAAAACGGGCACCCTGTATACGAAACAATAGTTTGTTGATTCGTAACTAACGTATTATGAAATAATAGTACCAATAATTATCAATAAATGTTTAGCATAAAATGAACATAATAGATGATGTACGATAATAGCTATTAATATAACAAGATTATTATGCGATTCATAAGAATCGAGCACGTTCTAATTCACGTTTGTTGATTCGTAACTAACGTATTATGATCAATAACTGTTTAGCATAAAATGAGCAAAATAGATGATCATACGACAAAAAAAGTATTTATTTGACTGAATATGTATTCAGTTTTTCTACATAATTTATTGACATTTCATAAGCTATTTTCTTTCTCCATTTAATTGTTGCATAACTCAACTATTACCATTAAGATTTATCATTTAAGTGTCGTTTATGTTTTTGGCGTATGATAACACTAATAATATTTCTACTAACTCTTAATCATTATTTGCCTAAATCCATTAGTAGATAAAATATTTACTCTAATTTCCTAATTTCTGTTTAATATTCATTAGTATTTGTAAATCAACAATTGCCTGTCTGTTTAAACATACTTTGGTCATAGGTATTGATATCATCATTATCAAATTCTTTAGGCATCTGAATTTACAACTTGTCTAGTTTGCTTGTACAAAGTTAGGCATAATGAAGCATCAATTTGATGTGCAATCGTATTCATTAAACGCAGACTTCAAGATTTCCAGCAGTGAGGTGGAGCCATTTGAGTGATGTACGAGTAATATATAAAGAAAACTGTCATGTTTCCTTAAGAATTAACCCTTCGCGGGGCGGTGGGACATATACGTCCCACCTACATTCCCTCGCTTAGATGCCATTATTTTGTACCCTAGGCCATGTCTCACGTGGACAATGGGTGTTGGGGGTTTTATGAGTTCCCTCAACTACCCAAACTAAAAATTTGGCATTATTGTTCACTGGGAATTTATTAACAAATAAAGATGAAAAAATCGACTTTTTTCAGAAAAAAATCGGTCACGTGAAATTTTTGCAATTAACAATATGATTTTATTACCTAGATATACCGGGTGACCCAGGGATCTGTAAAAGCCCCATAACTTATTTACTATTTGAGATATCGACTTCTAGTTTTCTTGAACTGGTACCGACACTTATTCTACATATTTTAAAAATATGTATGTTTTTGTACAGGGTGTCCCAATATACAAACCAGAACAAAGTTATATTTTTTGTAAATGGAACACCCTATATTTTATACTTTATATTCAACTCTTTTGAGAAGCTGATAAAAATAGTGTAAAATAGTATGGGTCCATTATGGACGGTTGGTTAGTTATGGGCAAATTTGTGGCAAAAACATGTACACATTGAAAACATTTCAGAAACGTTCCTAGCAAAAATAGCATCAATATTTATATACTAGAAAATATCCCATATCATAAAGAATAATACACATCGGCTTTGGTTCTCTTTTATTCATAGCGCTATACAGGGTGTCAACATACGCAAAACAAAGGATAACTATATTTTTTTCAAATAGAACACCCTATATAAGTTGCCACCAATCTATGGCATTTTTAATAAGCTTTCTAATGATGTACAGTTTGTATAACAAAATATTAAGGATTCTTGAGATTTATCAATAAAAACATATTTCTTTTGCCACCTTCTGCTGATTTTTGAATTTTCAGCCAAAAGTATACATTTTCAGAAAAAATTATAAGAGACCAAAGTTGTAGAGCGATATAGGTGTTTTAACTTTTAAGATAATGCGTGCATTGCCCGCCAGAGCGCGCAAAATCGTGACCGTATAAGCATTTTACCGTTTTCTTTTCAAATTTTTTATTAATAAATTGCACTATACTTTATTTTCCGCATCGTCTAGCAAAAAACGGGAAATTATAGGGAAATTAAAATGGCCTGTATCGATTGAAATGTTCCACTCTACAACTGTTAATAGAAACAATTTTTGCCAAAATGCATAGTTTTCCCTAAAAATGCAAATTGAAAATGTATGTATCAATTTTTGCGTTTCTCAATGGTTTTTTGCATTTTAAGCGAAAACTATGCATTTTGGGCAAAAATTGCTTCTTTTAAGAGTTGTAGAGCGGTATATTTTCAATCGATGTAGGTCATTTGAATAATTCTATAATTACCCGTTTTTCCGCTAGAGGACGTGGAAAATAAATTAATAATTAATTAACAAAAAAATTGAGAAAAACGCTAAAATGCATATACAGTCACGATTTTGCGCACTCTGGCGGGCAGTGCACGCAATATTGGAAAAGTTGAAAGAACTATATCGATCGAAAATTTTCCGCTCTAAAACTCTGGTTTCTTATTATTTTTTCAGAAAATGCATAGTTTTGGCTGAAAATCCAAAAATGAGCAGTAGGTGACAAAAGAAAAATGTTTTTATGGATAAATCTCAAGAATCTTTAATATTTCATTATACAAATTGTACATCATTGGAAAAGCTTATCAAAAATTCCATGCATTGGTGGTATGATATATAGGGTGTTCCATTTGAAAAAAAATAGTTTTCCATTATTTTGCATATATTGACACCCTGTATAGCAGTATGAACAAAAACGAACCAAAGCTGATTTGTATTATTCTTCATGATGTGGAAAATTCTTTAGTGTATAAAAAATGACGCTAGCTTTGCTAGGAGCGCTTCTGCAATTTTTTCAATGTGTTCTTGTTTTTGCCAAAAATTTGCCCATAACTAACCAACCGTCCATAATAGATCCATAGTATCTTATACTATTTTTGTCAGCTTCTCAAGGGGGTTGAAAATAAAGTATAAAATATAGGGTATTCCGTTTAAAAAACATAACTTTGTTCTGGTTTGTATATTGGGACACCCTGTAAAAAACATACATATTTTTAAAATATGTATGTTTTTGTACAGGGTGTCCCAGGGTTTGTATATTGGGACACCCTGTACAAAAACATACATATTTTTAAAATATGCAGAATAAGTGTGGGTACCTGTTCAAGAAAATTAGAAGTCGATATCTCAAATAGCAAATAAGTTATGGGGCTTTTACAGATTCCTGGATAATAATAATAATAATAATAATAATAATATTTCTTTATTGCCCAACAGTACAATACCAATTACAGGACAATATAATTAAAATTATTTTAATAACGTTAATTAACAAAAATTAATTTCTAAATAATAATAAAATTAAAATATTATGTTATAATTATAACAAAATTATTAACTAATACCAGAAAACAAATAAAATTAAAAGAAAATACATAACAAAGTAAACAGAAGAAACAAAACAAAAATATATGTATATATTACCAGAATCATAATAATAAATTCGGCTTACGTGTAGGAGAATGAAAAATATCCTCTAGCAGATCATTTGCGTATTTACTCATTCTAAAAATTGGTGAGTTTAAGAGCAAATTTGATTTGACGGTCGGTAGATAAAACGTATTTGTGTACCGAGAAGTTAATCTAGGAACAGCAATTTGTACTTTCCCCAGAAGAGCAGGACAGTCAACTAAGTTGTGTAGCAGTTTAAACATCATTGCGGCACTACTATAATCTCGACGACTGGAAAGTGATTCAAAATCATGGCGCATTAATAAATGTTTATAATCAGTATTTCTTTGCGGGTATATTCCATCAATTTTGAATGACAAATACTTTAAACACCGCCTCTGAATCCGCTCAACTGTTAATATGAGATATGTGTAATGGGGAGACCAAATAACAGACGCATATTCAAGTTTGCTCCGAACTAATGCAGAATAAAGTGATTTCATTACGGAAGGATCAGTAAAATATTTGCAAATACGCATTATGAAACCAAGTGATTTAGACGCACTCAGGCATAACTGAGTAATATGGCCAATAAATGTAATTTGAGAGTCAAACAATACCCCGAGATCTCTAACCTCGCTTGACTTAAGTAATACAATAACATTAACATTATAGGCAAAATTAAAACAAGAACGTTTACGAGTGTAGGTAACAACAGAGCACTTCTTAATGTTTAATCTTAACATATTTAACTCGCACCATTGAGTAATTTTGTCCAAATTATCTTGTAGTAAAAGTGCATCACTTACGTTATTACTAGTTGCAAATATTTTCAAATCATCCGCGTATGCTAACACATTACAGGTTAATGAATTAATTAAGTCGTTTATATACAAAATAAATAACAGAGGTCCCAGGTTTGAGCCCTGAGGAACCCCTGTTCTAGAATTAAATTCAAATTACTTGTAGCCATTGTACTGTACATAACTCACACGATTATATAAATAGGACGTAATTAACTGTATAGTAGAATAACTTAATCCAAAAGTTTCCAGCTTATTCAACAAAATTTGATGATCAATTGTATCAAAAGCACGGGAAAAATCCGTGTAAA
Organism: Ocypus olens; assembly: GCA_910593695.2. NCBI lineage: Eukaryota > Metazoa > Arthropoda > Insecta > Coleoptera > Staphylinidae > Ocypus > Ocypus olens. The sequence continues at coordinate 36,010,728 of OU343056.1, forward strand.
TGACATCTAACTGATCTCTATTATCTAAAACTTCACTAATATATTGTGTAATGACTGCTAAGTTGGTAACTGTTGATCGTCCAGTCATAAAACCGTGCTGCTGAACTGAAACCATATATTGATTATAAATCTCACAGTGCATGATTTGTTCTAACACTTTAGCAAAATTATTGAGTATTGAGACAGCACGATAATTATGTATGTCACTTCTATCACCTTTTTTATGCACAGGACTAATACGAGCACGTTTCCAAATATTTGGAAATGAGTTCGTACGTACTGCCAAATTAAAAAATAATTAACAATGGTTTTACAAAAACAAATTTACAATCTTTGATTAAAAAACTTGGTACTTGATCATCGCCACAAATAAAATTATTTTTTAGTTTGTTAATACTCTTGACCACATCCTCTTCCGTAAGCATATACATATTAGAGGGAACACCATTAATTGGCACTTCACTTCTGTCTTCAACAACAGGTGGTGGTAGGAAGTCAGTGGAAAATAAATTTGCAAATGCTGAAACAATATCTTCTGGCATATTATACACAGCATTCTTATCATAAAGTTGAGGCGGAATCCTAGTGTTACCTGATTTGCTGCGCATGAAGTTCCAAATCTCCGTGGGGTCATTAATTATTTTGCGTTCTGTTTCAATTATATATTTCTTATAGGCTTCCGAAATTTTTAACTTAATTATAGCTCGTAGTCTATTAAATTCAGAATGATAAAACTCTGAATTAGTTGCTCTCCACTTGCGACGATACTGTTCCTTAGCTTTGATACAATTTTTAATATCACCTGTAAACTATGGTGGAAAAGATGCATTTCTTGGAACAGATATAGATATAGGCACAGTAGCATCAAATATATTATAAATGGCATTATAAAATTCTTGAACAGCTTCATTCACATCAGTATGATTCTCTAGAAAAGACCAATCAGCACAAGTAAGTTTCTTATATAAAATAGGGTAGTTGGCTTTTCTGAAGTTATAACGGTTGTTATTATTACTGGGAAATGCCGCTGCCTTTCTATGTACTGCAATATCCATATACGCTGAGAGAGCAGGATGATGCAAATCTTCAGTTATAAGTGGCACCTTATCACGTTCCATAATAAATTCCGTATTAATATTAGAGAGTACGAGATCAAGAAGCTTTCCATTTGCATTATAAATCCTGTTGTGCTGTTGAAGTCCCAAAGTTATGATAAAATTTTGCAAAATATTTAGAGTCGACGATTGATTATATTCGTTATATTGTGGCACATTAAAATCACCCAATATTAAAACCTGTTTATCAGAAACAAGTACTTCCAAGCACTCCAAGAAAATAGCCAGAGATTCATGTGGTATATCCGGTGGAATATACACGACGACCGTATAAAAAGTGAAACAATTCGTTTTGCATTTACAAACAACTATGTCAACTAAGGGAACCAAATTAACTAAGTGTGTGATGTCAAGATTCTCAGTGACTATACTTTCATCAACAGCAAGCAGTACGCCACCTCCAGTAGAGCGTCCAGTAGCGGAACAATTCCTATCACAGCGTATAATATTGTAATTAGAAGTCATAAGTTCTTCATCTAAAATTGAATCATTTAGCCATGTTTCAGTAAGTGCTATTATATCATAACTAATATTATAACAAGCCGATTGGAGAATATGGGTCTTAGTTCTGAGGCCACGAGTATTTTGGTAATATATGTTCATTTTAGCGTGTGTACTGCCGGGCCTATCTAGTTTTCCGAATTCTTGGTGATGGTAGGTATACCACGAATATGTCGAATTTTTAAGTGTAATTCACCATCTGCAGTTCTCTGCATTAATTCATTCTTCACGGATCGATAATAGTCCGCTTGCATATGAGTCTGATCACGTGAAATATTAAGTCTGTTGAATCTATCAATTTTCTTCAATTTATTACAATTACGAAGAGCATTAATAACAGAAGAATCATTCAAGAGACGTACTTTAATAGGCCAGTTGTTTTGATCACGAGTGGGGTCAAATTTCCCTAATCTTACAGGTTGCACATCAGATTGATCAACATTTAAAACAGGAAGAATCTCATTGATGACACGAACATCATGTTCAATAAGCTGTTGCTTAGAATCACATTTAGCTTCCTTCAATCCATAAATTACAATATTATTTTTACGTTTTTCTCGTTCCATTATCTCCTGAATAATCACTTAAGTGTCCAACTGAGGTAGTTGAGAAGATCGTTGATTTTGATTTATAGAACTTTTTATTTGTTTAATGTCTTCTTGTAACGTAACAATTACAGCTTTAAGTCCCATAATATCATCACCTAATTCAATACATTGTTTGCAATTCCAAGAGAGACCTTTTTTCGAATTTATTTTTCGAACTTCAGATTTTGTAAGATCCACACATAAACATTTAAACTTTTTCTTGCATACGCAGCAATGTACAAACATGTGCTCATCAGCTGACGAGTTGCAGCAGTAACAGATATTCATTATTATTTAAGGAATTATAGGAAAAGGAAAAGATAGACAGGGTTACAATTCTTCACACACACCGCGCCCGTGGTTGTGACTAATAATATTCGACATACATAGACTAGGCGACGGAAAGGTAACAAAATTAAAACAATGGAAAATAATTGCTCTATTAAATTAAATAAAAATGTTACCGGTATGTTTTTGGGGTCGCTGATTGGGAATCCGGTGTCAAAAATGACTTTCGACAGCTGTCAACTCTCAAAACAGCTGTCAAGATTCACAAAATATTTGAGATTCGGGACATTATTGAGGCGCCTGATTTGAGATGGGGACTTCGGAGTGTATCGCTCATTCTACAACTTGTGAATTGTTCGATGCAATAATACTTGACAGTTGTCATCGGATTGCTAAGATGGTACAAGGGTCACAGAAATGGAAGCTGCCACTCATTTTATAGGTTTTCAATACCTAAAATATTGGTTGACAGTTGACAGTTGTCAACGGACTGTCAAGATGGTGCAAGTGTCACAGAAATAAAAGCTGCCACTCATTTTATAGGTTTTCGCGGTCACTGTTCGCGATTTCAGTGCCTAAAATATCTTTTGACACCTGTCAATTGCCAAAAGAGCTGTCAAGTTAGATCATCTCCCGTTATTCCGTAAGAATAGTTTCTATCTGGAAAAATTTTGTATTTTGAAATGAGGATTCAAGATTTTGTAGAGGATGAAATCCTAAGTGATAGCGAATCAGTAAATGACGATTTCGAGGATAGCAGAGACGAGGAGTCTCTCTGTCAGGATGATTTATCAGAACAGTCATTTATCGGGCTCACTGCTCTAGAGAGAGAGTCAGACGACGCTAGTGACTCAGACGACGATACTCCTCTAAGCATCCGGCTATCTGGGATGGACGGAATCTGGGAGAGAAAGGATAGGGGTGCTACCAATAAATCGTTTGTCGAACATACTGGCCCTAAAAATTTACCAGAGAATGTCAAGAGCCCGGGAGATTTTTTTTATGTTTATTTTTTGAAACCAATATCAACTCCATTGCAGATCAATCTAATCTCTATTGCTGTCAACAGAAAAAATAATTCACGGATATCTCTCCCCAAGAAATCAAACAATTTCTGGGTCTGAACATAACGATGGGAGTTAAACGGTTATCATCCTACCGCGATTATTGGTCTTCCAACATCCAACTCAATGATCGTTATGTTAGTTCTACGATGAGTGTGAAGAGATTTTCGTTTAGACTATCCAGTTTACATCTGAATGACAGTTCCAAAGAACCAAAGAAGAATGAAGCTGGGTACGATAAATTGTACAAAGTAAGACCCTTTCTTGACAACCTCTCAGACACATATTTGCGATTTTATGACCCAACTAAAAATCAAGCGGTGGATGAGAGCATGATCAAGTTCAAGGGCAGAAGCTCCATGAAGCAGTACGTACCCATGAAACCGGTCCCGAGAGGCTTCAAATCTTGGGTGAGAGCTGATCATTATGGTTATGTTTATGAGTTCCAAATGTATACCGGAAAGGTCCAGGGAAGACCAGAACTTTTCTTAGGCGAAAGGGTAGTAAGAGATCTGATTCGAACCTTGGTTAACAAAAACTATTGTATTTATTTTGATTATTTTTTTTCACCGTGAACTTGATGTCGAGTTTGCTAGTTGACGGAATTTTGGCATGTGGAACGGTGCGGAAAAATAGGAAAGATTTACCCAAACTACAAACGAGAGTTAATAGGATAGCGAATTCTGGACTTCTTATAAAGGCATACAATGGGTGAAATTGATCGATAAGAAGCCGGTACATTTTCTAACCAGTTTCCACGACACTTCTATCATCTCAGAAACCAGAACAAAGTAGAAAGATGGAACTCTGCAGGTAGTTTCTTGTCCGATTGTAGCCAAGGTTTATAATGCTCATATGGGCTGCGGATTCCATGAAAAATGGTTACCAAATATCTCGCAAGAGTAAGAAATAGTGGCATCGAATTGTTTGGCACTTCGTAGACGTGACTTTGGTGAATTCTTTTATTTTATATAAACTGTTCTTTCCACAGAAAACTTTATCGCTCAAGGACTTCCGGCTATCAGTGGTTGATTACCTATTAGGGTTTCTTGATCGTCCAAAAAGAGGAAGACCTTCGTCCGAGCTCCCTTCTAGAAATGTTGTGCTGCAAGTGCCTGACAGTGTGAGAACAGCTCAGAGACCTCATTTCCCAGGTACTCGAGAAACTCCACACCGATGTGCATAATGCAGTTCAAAGGCAAATGAAAAATACAAGAAAAAACAAAAACAAAATACAAAAAAAACAAAAACATACAAAAAAAAACAAAAAAAATGGTGATGGCCATCATGTTACTTTCTTCGACTTGTTGGTATCATAGCCATTTATATTTACGTTTTCATTGTTTATTTTCAATTGAAATCATATTTTAAATGTACATCGAGCGTTTTGTAGACTCGGATGAAACTGACGTTTAAAACGTCAAAATTATGAAAGATGGAAAAATTATACTGCAAATCCCAAAACTCAGTTTACTCAAAAACTAAAGCGATTTAAAAAAAAAAACTTTTTCTTTATAAGTTGTTCCTTTTGGCATTCTCTACAATTATCATTAACACAAATCTGCTCTAACTATTATCGTTTCATAATTATAAACTAAAAATAAAAAAATAATAATAAATTTTTTTCTCGATTAAAAATGATTTTATGAAAAATATTTTCAAGCAAAATATGTTCATTTGTTTGTTGTCTTCTATATTTGTTTAATTGTTTTTGTGTTATTTTTTATATTTAAAAAAATATTGGAGAAAAAGAAAAAAACGGTTAAGGTAAACGCCCACTTCCGGTGTACGAAATTTTACCAAAAGCCTTTCAGTTCTTCGGATTATCAAATAAGACTTATGTTCAAAGTTTAATATTAATAGCTCTATTCGTTTTTGAGATACTGCGCGCACAGACACACAGACCCACAGACACATACACACACACACACACAAACACACACACACACACACACACACATACACACACACACACACACAGACACAAACTTTTTTTTCCAGAAATTGTTGAAATGGCATCTAGGGACCCCAAAACGGATATTTCCGTAAAAGAATCATAATCATAATCATAATCATAATCTTTATTTCCGTTAGACTAAAATATAGCATGGGATATGTCAAAATTTAAAAATAAATAAAATATAATGCAAATACAAATTAAGAGCAAAATACACTAGGTATATAAGTCACATAGTAATAACAAATACTAATACACATATTTTAAAAGTCGCAGGCGAGAAACTCAGTGATTGAATAAAATGAATATTGTAATAAGAGGGATTTCACTTTCTTATTGAACAATTTACAACTTGGAATTGATTTAATTGAGATAGGTAATTTATTATATAATTTAATTGCCATAATATTAGGGCCCTTTGCAGTCATAGATAAAGTATGATTAGGAATCAATTTATTAAAAGTTTGCCTAAAATTATAGTTGCTCAATTGTCTACATTTATCAAATTTATCTGAGTTTCCCTTGACATAACATACACAATTAAAAATATACAACGATACAACTGTTAAAATTTTTAATGTTTTGAAAAGTTCACGACAGGAGGCTGTAGGATGCTGAAAAGTCATTGACCTTATTATTTTCTTTTGCAAAATAAGGATATTATTAACGAGGGCAGAATTTCCCCAGCAGATTATGCCGTAACTTAATAGTGAATTGACATGAGCAAAATAGTATGTTTTTAAAACATCAATTGTAATACATTTTCGCATTTGCCAGATGACAAAACCATGTTTTGACATTTTTTTTTTTTTAGAGATACTATCAACTTGCGCATTCCATTTCAAATTTGAGTCAATGAGAAGACCCAAGAAATTGACGGAATTACTTTGTTTTAATGACTTGCTGTTCACGTGCACTAGTAGACTGTGATCTATATAAGTTGGTGAAAACAAAAGCATATTCGTTTTTAAATCATTCAAGGCCAAACCATTACGCTGACAATAATTTTGCATCTCTGATACAACCAACCTGGTTGATTGAGCCAGTTCTGAATTATTTTTACCGATCACTGAGGCAGATGCATCATCTGCAAATAATGTAATGAAACTATTGGATATGGATTCGTTTATGTCATTTAAAAATAAAATGAAAAGCAGTGGACCCAGAGTACTACCCTGAGGAACACCTGTATGGACCCTATTTAAAGAAAGTTTAACCATTTGAGATCGGCCATCTAAATATGAGGTCAACCAGCCAAGTGCTTGGCCTCTTATGCCTTGATCAAATAGTTTATCCAAGAGAAGCTGGTGATTAATTGTGTCAAATGCGCGCGTTAGGTCGAAGTAAACACATGCGGTTTTATTTCTAGCTTCAATATTTCTGATGATATAATTATATAAGGACTGAATTGCATCAGATGTTGCAAGTCCTTTACGAAAACCGAATTGATTGTTTGATAAAATATTTTCTTTATTAATAAATGATGTCAATCTGTTAAAGAATGCCTTTTCATAAATTTTTGAAAAAACTGATAATAGAGCCACTGCCCTATAATTAGTGATGCTGCTTTTGTCGTTTTTCTTATGAATTGGGACTATGATTGATATTTTTAGTTCCTTAGGAAAAGTACCATCTTGAAAAGAACGATTGATTAAATAGGTTAAGGGATATTTAATACTGTCCAAAACATGCAGTAAAATATTACATGGTATATGATCATAACCAGATGATCGCTTAATAGAAACTGCCTTTATAATTGTTGCGATTTCATCAACTGACATTGGGGAAAGAAATAAAGAGTTTTGCATGTAAGAGGACCTTATATGTTTAATGTTTGTCATATTATTAGTTAAAGAAAGCACAGATTCAATGAAATAATCATTAAAAACACGTGGAATATCATGTTTTTCTATTATTTTACCCTGAGTGTCTGTAAACCTACAAGTTGAACTATCCATCGAGGTCTTATTTCTTTCCTCATCAATAATAGACCAGGCTGCTTTTGACTTATTATCTGAGTTGAGCAGTACACTATCATAGTAACTTTTCTTTGCGGTAACTATATTTTGTTTATGTTCATTTTTAATTTGTTTATACCTTTCTAGTATTTTTTTATCATTTGTTTGTTTGTAAAGTTTGAATATATCACGCAGAAATATCCCTTGATTTTTAATTTTGTCGCTTATCCAGGGCTTTCCTACTTTCTTGCGTTTTGAGTTTAGTTTATGAATTTCCAGAGGAAAACAGGTATCAAAAATGTCCAAGAATCTATTATAAAAATGTGTAAAATTTATTTCATGGCTTTTGAAATCATCAAAATTCCAATCTTCATTTTGAATCGTAAATTGAAATTTATTAATATTATGAGTATTATGATACGAGCGTTTGAAATATGGTTTATTATGCAACCTTTTACTTATTTCTTTTTGATAAGTAACCGTTTGAGGAAAATGGTCAGAAATATCGGAATAGATTATACACGGGTTAAGGTGATCAACATCAATGTTAGAAAATATGTTATCAATTACAGTTCGGGAATTTCCACAGATACGCGTATATTCTTTAATACAGCTCTTCAGACCATACATTGCACTCGCATTAATAATATCCTTAGCATCTCTACCTAAAAACTCCTTGTCAAAATTAACATTAAAATCGCCGCATACAAAACACGGGTTATTAAAATTAGAAAAATTACTCAAAAAAATATCAAAGTTATTTTTAAAATAGATCATGTCTGCATGAGGAGATCTATATAAACAGCTTACATTTATGGCATTATCATTTAAATAGAACTTAATACTAGCATATTCGAATAAAACATCCGTCTTGTTACAATTTGTAATTTTCCTTATTTCAAAATTTAAATTATTTTTTAAAAATATTGCGACGCCGCCCCCTCTACCATCTTGCCTACAGTGGTAGTCGCCCAGAACATACGATTTTAATTTTATTTCATTAATTTCCATATGAGTACACCATGTTTCAGATAAGCAGATGACTTCAGGAAAATTTAGTGATTCTAACAGAAACTCTAAGTCGTCAACTTTATTGCGTACACTTCTAATATTTAAATGAAAAATAGTTACCCCACATTCCCTTGTTACGTATCCAGCTGACTTGAGGCCGTGTTGGTTAAATTTGGATCCTTTCGGAATCTAAATCTATTAATTGCTGCACCAGCAGGCCATATATTTGACTCATAAACAGATTTAACGTGTTCGATGGGAAACGATACTTTAAAAGAGCATGATTTTTCAGTTGAATTGAAGGATTCACAATTAAATTTAATATTAGGAGCAGATTGTTGCAGAAAAGTTTTTAGATCAGAGGCAGTTGTTTCATTATATAATCTATATACATGTAGATATCCTAATTTGGCAATGGTTTTAATATTGGTAATTGTGTTATTAGAACCGATGATTGGTTTTTTACCCTTGATTGATGAGTACGTCTTAATTTTGTTATTTACATTATTAATTTCATTGTCTTGTTTGATGTGGATTTGCGATTGCCACGATTTAAGGTTATTTTCCGCTCAATTGAGTTGATTTTGTTTTTATCCTTGCACGTTCCCTGGTTATCTACAGATCCAATTGACGGTGCAGGAGAGATGAATGGAACCTCACGCTCTTTCAAATCCTCAACAGTAGATGTCTGTAGAGTCGAAGTGTGAATTGCAGTCTTCTTCGCTATTGAGTTGTATTTATCTCGATCCGCTTCAGATGGCACCAGTTGTTTTATGGCATCCACTGAATTTTCTTTCTTCTTAGATTTATTGTTTATTACCTTTAACTGGCAAATCAAATCCTCTTGTGTGTTGATTCTTCCTTCCAAGTGATTGATGAGTTGTTTCAACAGTAGCATTTCACTGCTCAAATGGACTGCCTCACATCTGGATCTGACACACACGGTATTAGTACACTCTTGGATTTTGTCTCGCACTTTGTTATTGTAATCGATTAAAACATCACTATTACATTGTTCGGGAAGTTTATGGTGAATAAATAACTCAATTATGTCGGCTTTTTTTAGTTTACCGATCTCGGCAAACACAAGTGAATCACTTTCCGCCATCTTGAATTGTGTAAGAAATAAAAACCACGACAATACTTTCCCGTACTTCGTAACGGAGAAAGTAAAAATATACAAAAAAAAATGGAACTAGTATCTCCTCACGTCCACGTCGTTAGTTCTGGGTCACGCAAAGCGGGAGAATATGTCTTTAGCAGGCTTCTACAATTTTTTTTGTGATTATCTTGCTTGTCACAATTTGAAAGTTTGAGTGAGTGTAAAGCTGACAAAACTCATTCTGGATGAGTTATCGTTACTTGGCGGTCTCAGAAAGCTATAGAATGACGTCCAATTCGAATTTTTATGTCTACTGCTCCATCCTGACAGGTCTGTGTCGGCTGTCAACAGCCAAGATCTGCATTTGACAGCAAGCTTGGTCCTCAAATCTCCCAAAATATTTAATAAATGCTGATTTTTTTATGATCTTTGCTGATTACATTATTTTACAGTTGGTTTGGCAGTTGCCAGCTGCCAATGCCCATCTCGAATATCGATACTCTGTCCGGTAAAACCATGCCAACCTTGTATTTTGATTTCGTTCTCTTCACTGGGACAGTTATTTGACCGCTGTCAACTGCCAACATATTCTTCCCACTTTATTGTTAGTCATCAATTATTTTCCCAGAGAGCCAATTAACGTCTGGCTACTGGGTTTGATTTTATAATACATGACTTGACAGCTGGTTTGACAGTTGACAAGCTGTCAAAACTCTTTTCCGATGCTGCAATCTTGTTCAGCGACCTTGGGAAGCGGGAAACGGCGCCCAACTTGTTTTTTTTTCACTACATTCTGTCCATTTGGACAGTTTTTGACAGCTGTCAACTATCGGAAAATTCTTCCCACATCATTATTGATTTGTAACCTTCCTAAATCAGCCAATGAACGTCTATTTCCCGATTTTCATTGCATTTTACGACACTTGACAGCCGATTTGACAGTTGAAAGCTGTCAAAACTCATTTCTGACACCGAAATCGGAATCAGCGAAAATCTTAAGTGCCAAAGTGCCATTCGTTTCCCCGTTTCATCTCCTTCCCAACAATGTGCCCCTCAAAGGGTTAATTGACTTTTGAATTAAATCAGAAGGTCCCTGTGAAAGCATGGCCATTTTATTTTTCTAGTATTACGATAGTCAGTTGACCTTCACCTCATTGTTGGTAAACTTAAAATCTAGCACGAAATTTTTGCAGCACTCTCTGCAACGTTTCAATTGAGATTGCATTAATCTTTGTCCCAATACATTTCAGTAGTTCGGTCAACTAGCTTTAGGCAGCCCCATAAGAGACATAACAGATTCGGCGAGGCCAGTTGTGATTCTTAAATTTTGAAATGAGATTCTTCGCAGTGCCAAACTCGCCATCTCTGCTGGACAGAATGACCGAAGGTCGATAGCCCTTTCTAATAAAAATTTAAAACAAATTGTACTCAACAGATAAACTGAGAATAAAGATTATTATATATATTACGAAGTTATATGTGAATGATTCGCAATTCTTACCAAGAATTCATATTAAATTAGTTAGAAACAACTTTACTTGTTGCAGAAAGCATTAGATAAATACAAGAAAACGAAATGTAGCCTGAATATATGAATATTCAACCTGTTCGTTACTCTGCAAGCAAAAAATCAAGTCTTACTAAGACTATAAACAAATAACTTATTGAAACAACTACTTCCCTGGCTAGTGCCACGCCGGATATTGAATGATACAAAAGAAATTTGCATGTTATTACTAGTACTACTAGATAATAACATTGGTTATTTGGTTATTTGTTATTTGTTTATAGTCTTAGTAAGACTTGATTTTTTGCTTGCAGAGTAACGAACAGGTTGAATATTCATATATTCAGGCTACATTTCGTTTTATTGTATTTATCATATTAAATTGTTTTGCAAACTTTTGCAATACCTATTGATAACGTTGTGAAGTAACAGTAGCCATTCTCTCCAAAGAAGATCGGGCCAAAATTTCCAAAGGCTGGTACTTCACACCAAACAGTACATTTTTCGATGTGAAGCGGTACTTCGAGCAAATGCTAAGGAATAAATTAATTTATTTAATGTGATCTCCTTTGAGAATGGTTGTAATAAACCGAAACACGTGTCGGGAAATGGAATATTATAACAACCAAACAAGAGTTTTATTTCAAAAACACAACAATTTTGAATTTGTTTCATCAAGTGACGATGAAACACAGACAGTGTTAATTTAATTCAAATGCATTATGCAGTGAAAGTATGATAGTTTTAATTAAGTTGCTATTTTGTAGTCTTAGTAAGTCTCGTACTCTAGATCAAGAAATTGTTTTATTTTTATTTTCTACTGAAATATCCATTTTGATCAAAATAAAAAAAAGTCCCTGGTAAGTAAGCAAAGTGTGCAAATCAATTAATTATTAATTGTAAAAAATTACTTACTTTTGGATCGTACTTTTCCTAATTTTCATAATTATTATAGTTTTTTATTTATTCTACGTATACTACGTAGTGTAAAAATATTGTTGGTTCAAGGAATTTTTAGAGCGTTGATTCTAGTAATTGAATGAATAACGAAACATGGAACGTCTTCCGTATTTCTATAAATCGTTTCATTGAGAACGGGCGAAGGATGAAAGGTCAAAGTTATGAACTTAAAATGGAAAAGTTTAATTTAAGATATATGAATACAACATGAAGATAGCTATCGATTAATTAAAACTGTGAATCAGAACATAAAAAAATAGTTGATTAATTTTTTTATAGTTTGTGTCTATAAAATAGCTATTACAGCATGGAAAGTCGTGACTTAATAATAATAATAATAATAATAATAACGGAACTTTATTGCAAATAAATGTTAGAAAACAGCAATGCAATTTCGAACAAAAATGAAATTGTGTCAAAACAACATAAAATAATAATTACAAAAAAAAGAACATTAACTATAATCGAACTTAACTAACGTTCAAGTTAAAATAATCATTGAGTTCTGCGTTTAACAATAACTGATATATGGCTCTCTTATATTGGCTAAATGATGTTAGTTGTATTCTATTTGGAAACTTATTCTATTCTTTTTTGCATCTATGTGACGCATTCTGTTCAGTGAGCGTTAATTTAAGTGTTGGATATGTTATATCTATATTATATGCATGATTCTTGATCATTGTAAATTCAGTTTGTTTAAAAACAAATTTTAAACATTCATATATAAATAGCGAGTTTATTGCTTTATTTAAGTATATTGCTTCTATTAAAAACACCTCTATATGATTATCTGTAATATACGTATAAAGCGTTTATACATAACATATTTTTTCGATTTGTCCACTATTCCCTCAAAAAATAATTCCATATCTTAGTACGGACTTACGACTCGCCTAATAAATTATGTATAAAGTAGGGATGGACGATATTTCACGTACCTGTGTTTTTCACTAGTATTAAAAAATCACAGGTCGTTACTATTACTAATAGGCGAATTTCACTGCTATTTAAAATCACTGCTACTTTAAATCACTGGTACTTAAGATCACCGCTACTTAAAATCACTGCTACTTAAAATCACTGCTACTTTAAATCACTGATATTTAAACTGTGACTTAAACTGTGATTGCTCCTTAAAATCACAACTGTTACCTAAAACCGTGATTGTAAGAAGGCAATAGAGAATAGCATTTCTACATATTATTTTATATTCAATACTGTTTACTCCCATTTACTCTTATGCTCATGTTCAAATTACGATTTTCATCAACTGAAAAACAAATATATATATATAAAAACAATTTCTACTAATGGTAAACCCAAAATGACTCAAAATTCATTTTAATTTAAGATTCAGTGCGAATATCTAAACATACATTTTTAAATAATACCACGAAACCAATTTTTAAATTGCAAACTTCATTAACTAAAAATAAAAAATAAAAGCAATTCAACAAACTGCGGAAATCTCCAAATGCTCCTCCTTGTTCAGGTGCTTAAAACAATTAATACAAAAATCTTCAAAAATCCATATCTCTATTGAAAATCGTTGAATTTACAAAAACCAAATTGATTTTGAATAAGCGGTACTTCGACCATTGAGAATGATTTTTTATAGAATTTTCCTGCGTTTTTATTATTTTTTTCTGCGAACTTGTATTCAGGTGCTCAAAAAATTAAAATTACAAATTTTCAAAAATCCATATCTCTGTTGAAAATTATTGAATTTACAAAAACCAAATAGATTTTAAATAAGCGATACTTCGGCCATTGAGGATATTATTTATGGAATTTTTCTTGCGCTTTTTATATTTTTTTCTGCGATGTTTTTTTCAGGTGCTCAAAAAATTAAAATAACAATTTTCAAAAATCCATATCTCTGTTGAAAATTATTGAATTTACTAAAACCAACTTGATTTTAAATAAGCAATACTTCGGCCATTGAGGATGATTTTTTATGGAATTTTTCTTGCGTGTTTTATATTTTTTTCTGCGATGTTTTTTTCAGGTGATCAAAAAATTAAAACAAAAGTTTTCAAAAATCCATATCTCTGTTGAAAATTATTGAATTTGCAAAAACCAAATTGATTTTGAATAAGCTATACGTTGGCCATTGAGGATGATTTTTTATGGAATTTTCCTGCGTTTTTTATATATTTTTTGTTCAGGTGCTCAGAAAATTAAAACAAAATTTTTCAAAAATCCATATCTCTATTGAAAATTCTTGAATTTACAAAAACCAAATTGATTCTGAATAAGTGATACTTCGACCATTGAGGATGATTTTTTATGGAATTTTTCCTGCGTTTTTTATATTTATTTTCTGCGATGACTTTGTTCAGGTGCTCAGAAAATTAAAACAAAAATCTTCAAAAATCCATATCTATATTGAAAATTCTTGAATTTACAAAAACCAAATTGATTCTGAATAAGTGATACTTCGACCATTGAGGATGATTTTTATGGAATTTTTCTTGCGTTTTTTGAATTTCTTTCTGCGATGTTTTTGTGATCATAGTCACAGTTTAAAATCACTGATATTAAAAAGTAGCAATCACAGGTAGCAACGTGATTCAAAAGTAGCAGTTTTGCCCATCTCTAGTTTAAAGACTCTCTAAGATATCTTTTCAGGTTGTGAAACCTGAATGACTCATCAATAAAAACTCCTAAGAATTTGACATTAGATATCAATTTAACTTATCATTTGTTCGATAGACTGATTTGATCAGGAATGTTTAGTTTTATGTAAAATAGCGTTTGTTTGGCCGCATTGAGAATTAGCATATTAGAATAAAGCTATCCATGCTTTTTTTAAATATACTTCGTTACACCGTATGGCCACGTCAGAATATAGTTTAGCTGTAGCTAAGAAGTTTGTAAATGTAACTTCAATAGATGTAAGTCGTTTATGTATATTATAAAGAAAATAAGGCCTATAATGCTGCCCTGAGGTATTCCAACATTTCATAATTCCTTGATGGCAGTTTTAAAGTGCTTTCCACCAGTTCTGGTACGTCTGAGGTAGCAGAGGTGGCAATACAGATAGGTAGGGTCAGTTGCAGTGATGGCTGGCTGCGTGATCGCACCTATCTGTATTACCACCTCTGCTACCTCAGCCATACCAAAAAAAAACCCGCGAACCACCACTGCTTTTCACCCTCCTAAATTATAACTCTGTGACGCCTGTTCGACAAAACGATTCGAACCAAACGCATTAGGAAGATGTTTATGCGCAAACGATTACGACAAGCTCATATACCCGAGGTTGTCTCGTTTCGAATGGGCCAAACGAGAACAGGAAGTAGATAATGTTATTCTGAACAGAAACGTTCAAATAAACATATGTCCGATTTCTTACCGTTATCGAGATAAATGATCTTAAAGATTTTTCGATCGTAACAAATTTTTAGAATAAATTTATTAGATTGCCATGAATTTAAACAAACATATTTGAGCAGGTTAATGTCAGTTGTTGTCAGTTACACAAGTAAAATTATTATCATTTTTATCATTTTCCATCTGTCACGAACTTGAATGTTTAGGCAATTTCTGATATTTCTTACATAATCGGGAGGTGCTCCATCGTGCTGGAACCACATCCAATACTACCTGTAGCACGCAAACGCTGAAATGATCTGCTAAATACTGCTCTAGAAGGTGTCTGCCGATTTAAAAATCGTTTTTGATGTTCACTATAGGCAGTTCTGCAATTTTCGCCATATAAACCATAAACATACACTACAGCAGCATATTCAGAATTGCATAAATGAGACATAATTAACAAACTGGCGAAGCAAATACGTTTGTTTAAACAACTGTCAAATAAAACATTAACCTCCTCAAATATTGTTTTTTTAGTTTATGACAATCTAATAAGTTTATACTAATAATTTGTAAGACTTTTTTACGATCGAAAAATCTTTAAGCTTATTTATCTCGATAAAGGTAAGACATCGGACATATGTCTATTTGAACTTTTCTGTTCAGTACTACATTATCTACTTCCTGTTTTTGTTTGGCACACTCGAAACCAGACACCCTGTATATCAAGAAAACGTGCAGAATCATACTTAAAAGTTTAACTGTAACTCGTAGATAGTTTCAGACAACATAATTTATGGACTCGGTCATGAAACATGAACAATATTTTTACCACAGTACTCAGTTCTTAGGATAGATACACCATTAAAGTGACATCTATTGTCTTAAGCTTTCCACACATTTGAATGAGTTAAGTTATTCACCAACAATTATAGGGAACAAGCGACACTTATAAGAATTAAAATGAGAATTGCGATGACTATTAGATTATAGAAGACGAAAAGCATCGTATTTCTCAATTTCTTTTTATTTATCCATAAGAATATTTAGTTCATTTATAAGAATAATAAAGGTAAATATTTATGGTAGTTTTTCTGCGGACTGGTTTCGAACTTATTTGATATCGTCGTTGAAAGGGGAAAAGGTATATGACTATCACGATATAAATCTCCAAGTTTCCGTTAAGATAGATAAACCATTAAGGTGACATCTATTATCTTAAGCGTTATATGCATCTTAACAGAAATTTGAAGACTTACAACTCCATAGTAATCTACCATTTCTCCGTTAACAAATATACTGCGCTGATGAGCTAAATAAGGTTGAAACCGGTCCGCAGTTATCATTCATCAGGGAAACGGAGGGCGCGTTCATCAGACAAAACAGTTGGGAATTTACTGCCAACCGTTGGGGAATTTTCGAATGCACGCACTGTTGATCGTGTAAGCGTACAAATTAGACCGATTGCTGTTGGAATTAAGCTTTGGAGTTGTGACGTCATAAAGACTACCAAGTAATGAATTTAAAAATATAATTTATCTCGTACCTGAAACCGAGAAATTGCACGAATTGCTGATCGATAAGAACGTCAATGATTTTGTGTAAATAGGTTAATTGAAGTTATATTAAAAGTACACAAAGCACTGTAACCAAAATGGCCGAAGCACTGGCGGCTCGTGGAACATGTTGATGGTAGAGCAACTTATACAATATATCCCCCCCCCCTTTTTGAAGAGACAAAGAACCATTTATCTTCCAAGACCAATCGAATATTTTCAAAAATATCAAAAATTTGGAACAGCCGAAGATCTTAAATATCGGCCAAAAAATCAAAAATCCTGGTTTAAAAATAAAAGTGTAGAAAATACAAGCAAGAGAAAAATAATTTGCCATTTTCAGCCCCAAAAATAACTCGTTTTAGCTTAAAATAAGTTCCTACGAGAAATTCGAAAATAATAGCAAATATAAAATTTTTAAAAAATTCGCACAATAAAATCAATAATTCAAGTTAAGAAAATGTAAAATATGGGACAAAAATAAAAAACCAAGACCAAAAATCTAAAATTCGTACCAAAAAATCAAAATTTTTAACAAACGAATGGAAAATTTAAGTCGAAATAAAGAAAATTTCGGCCAAAAGACCAAAAATTGAAACCAAAATAATCGAAATAACAAAATATAGGCCAAAAAAGTAAACATCTACATTTGGGCATAAAACGGTGAAAATGTAGACAAAACATCGAAAACGAGCGTAAAGTTAAAAATTGCAGACAAAAAAAATCGAAAATTTCTACAAACCAATTGAATATTTTGGTCTAAATAATTTTTTTTTGAAAAAAATGGAACAAAAAAATAGAAAATACAAAAATCTAAAATATGGGCCAAAGAATCAAGAGTCCTGATCTAAAAATAAAAAATGCAGACAAAAAATCTAAAACTTAGGTAGAAGCAAAATAATTTGCCAAAAATAAGTTTCTGACCAGAAATTCGTAAATAATGGCAAAAAATAAAAAAAAAATCACTAATCCAAGTTGAAAAATCTAAAATATGGGATAAAAAATAGACCAAAAATCTAAAATATAAGATAAAACATTGAGACCAAAAATCTAAAATTCTGGCCTAAAAATAAAAATAGTGGCCCAAGTAAAGAAAAATTTTAACAGACAAATAAAAAAAAATAAAAAAAAATTTAGGGCAAAATCCACAATGTTGGTCAAAAAATCGAAAATTTAGACAAAACATCGAAAACTCGGCCCTAAAAACAATAAATGCAGACTAAACGAAAAATCAAAAATGGGGGCCAAAAAAATCGAAAATTTTAACAATAAAATCTAAAAGTTAGGTCAAAATAAAGAAAAAATTAGGTCAAAAGATTTAAAAGAAATAATACAAAACTGTAATGTTGGCCAAAAAGTCGAAGATTTAAACAGTACACCGAAAACTCGAGCCTAAAGATAATAAATGGAGACTAAACGAAAAATCAAAAATGGGGGCCAAAAAAATTGAAAATTTTAACAATAAAATCGAAAAGTTAGGTCAAAGTAAAGAAAAATTTAGGTCAAACGATCTAAAAAAATAATAAAAATCTGTAATGTTGGCCAGAAAGCCGAAAATTTAGACAGTACATCGAAAACTCGGGCCTAAATATAATAAATGCAGACTAAAAAATAGAAAATTTCAACAAAACAAAACTCGAAAATACCGGAAAAAAATAAAATAAATCTCGCATATAAATGAATAATTCAGGTTATAGGCATTTTCACTAAAATTAAATAAAATAAAAAATTTGGAACTAGAATTAAAAATTTGGCTTGAAAAATAAAAAATGTGGACCGAAAAATCCACAATTTTAACAATTAAATCGAAAATTTAGGTCAAAATAAAGAATATTTAGAGCAAATGGTCAAAAATTTAGACCAAAAAAACAATCGTAAATAAAGTTCAAAAATCTAAAAATTAAAAATTCGGCTCGAAAAAATCAAAAATACGGACCAAAAAAAAGACGAGCATTTTAACAATTAAATCAAAAATGTATGTTAAAATAAAGAATATTTAGGTCAACAGATCGCAAATTTAATCCCAAAAGAATCGAAAATACAGGCCAAAAATCTAAAAATTAAAAATTAAAAATGAGGGCCAAAAAGTCGTAAATTTAAACAATTCAATCGCAAAAGGTCAAAATAAAGGATATTTAGGCTAAAAGGTAAAATATTTTCACCAAAAATATCGGAAATACAGGTCAAAAATTTAAAAACTAAAAATTCGGCGGGAGAATAAAAAAATGCGGATCAAATAATAATAATACATTTATTAACGAGACATCACCCTTGAAAAATACAAAATAACTAAAATGTACATTTCTATGAAGTGAAGTAATCTTAATCTAAAAATATATAACATTATTTGGCTATATGCACCAGGTCGAGTGTGAACAAATAAGACTTAAAAGCTACTAAGTGATAATAGTCGTAAATTTAAACAATTAAATCGCAAAAGGTCAAAATAAAGGATATTTAGGCTTATAGTTAAAATATCTTAACCAGAAATATCGAAAATACAGGTCAAAAATTTAAAAACTAAAAATTCGTCGGAAAAAATGCGGACCAAATAGTCGAAAATTTTAACAATGAAATCGAAAATTTGATTAAAATAAAAAATATTTAGGCCAAATGATTAAAAATTTAGACAAAAAATCGAAAATAGAGTCTTAATAATAAATAAAAAATGCAGAATATTCTAGTAAGAAAATGGTTTAAATTAGTCTCAAAAATCACTCTATTGTCCAAAATAATGTTCCAATTTTTTTTTTTAATAGGAAAATATATTTTTTAAATTTTCGCTTTAATTGTCTAAACAAGTGGAACTAATTTGAAAAAAATTCAAATAAAACCATTAACTTTGTTGGAATGACATTATTGTTTCACCTTTTGTGCCGGCAGTTTCGACAACTTTAGATTTAGTAGATACATTTTAAATAATTCAAATAAAACAATTCACTTGGTTAGTGTGACTCTCAGTAGCGGCTCGTGGAACATGTTGATGGTACTTTTACAATATGGGGAGGCCCTCGCCTCATTTTTTGAAGGAAGAAAGAAAGAACGATTAATCTGCATAGTCCAAGATTATTTTGAGTTGTAAAATAAAGGGTCATAATTTCAAACAGCCGAATAAGCCAAAAATATGATTTAAGTGTACTTTCGATTTATCGTGCGTTTACATTTTGTTCCAGACATGCACTAAATCTGTAACACCATTCTTCGTCCACGTAACCTCACCATCACACAAATTTTTTTTTATGATTTGATCAGAAATTCTTGCTGAGCTCAAAACTAGAGGTAGTGCCATGGCTCCTTGGCTTTATATAACGAGCCGCCCCTGGGCCGAAGTAGCGTTTATCAAGTACCATTCAGCGTAAATGAAAATAAACATGTTGACAGTTGAAAATTTTGACGAACGCGCCCAATAATTGTTTATTCGAATAATCGAATTCACTAGAATTTGTGTAAATGCGTTCTGTGCAATATTTATTCCACATTAATAACAGTCCGAGATGAGATCCTCGCTTGATTTAGGTATATATTTATTTTCGCTTGTGTGAGTGTGCGAAATTCCCACAAAGCCGGATTCGGTTGTAATTTAGAGTTTCGGCTGCTCATCCTCGACGATTCGAGAATGAACCAAAGCAAAAAAAAATAGCAACATTGCTGGAGGTGGAAGAGCGTTATAAATGCCAGATGATTGCGATATCATCGATGATTTAACAACAATCTGCCGCCGCGTTTGCATAATTTACGAAAACATTCTGTGTTCAACGAGTTATCTGTGTTCAATAATAGAAAATAGAGGAAAGGAGGTTGAAAAGTGAAAATGAAGATTCTGATTGTGTTCAGTGTAAGTAAATTATAATTATTTTATGGTTATTATTATAGGAAATTTGTGCATAATTTTTATAATGGAGTTTACAATTATTAATTGGAAAACAATAAAACATTTTTTTACAGATTGCATAAAAGTAATTTAATTTTATAAATTAATGTGGAAATTGAAAAAAAAGGATACAATAATATAAAATCATTTTATAATAACATTTTAATACTTACTGAGGAGGTAGGAGGTACTTTGCTGGTATCACGAATTTTCGTGATACCAGCAAACTTCTTCAATGGCAATTTTGCTATTACCTTTTAATGCCAATGAATAAAATCTCTTGAGAATAGCTGAAACTAATAAAAAAATATTCTAAACAGTTTCTTTTTATGAGTAGTAAAGTTAATATTAAATAAAGACGAAATGTAGCTTGAATATACAAATATTCAACCTGTTCGCATCTCTGCAAAATTAAGTTTTACAATACTTTGAAAGACTTAATTTTGCAGATTGAATATCCATATATTTAGGCTACTTTTAGACTTTATTTAAATCATTTAATGCTTCTGCAACAATTAAGTTTTTTTTTTAATTTCAACATAAGATAGTTATTATTATTTAGTTATTAGTTGCAAATAAATTGAAATGCACGTTAAGTAATGTCATCATTTCTTTGTTGTAGCATAAAAAAAGACCTTGTGAAATGTTTATTTATGCTACATAATAAACACTAATTTATTTGTTAATAACAATTCTTGAACCGTCTGCTTATCTGCAATTACGTGTTGGAATGAGACATCTCGCGTTCAATGTCATTAAAAATGATGTAAACTTGCCGATAATACTTGGAAACAAAAGTAAGCAGTAGCATGCACTTGCAGTGGAACTTATTTGTGGTTTTTTATTTTTAGCGTGTGTAAAGAATAATAAGTGACCGTGGGTTAGTTTGTGTAAATAATTTAAAATATTCGCTGATTTATGGTATGTGTTGACAAAGTGACATGCAATATTAACTTACGCTTTGAAAGTTAATTCATATTTGAGTAAATATAAGTATAACCTATTTGGCTTTCAATTAATAGTATACCTATTTTAACACTTTACAGGCCGACGCGAGTGCTGCAAAAGTTTCTGATTTTACCTGAGAAATATTGCATTTGTATGTAGTTGTACCGTTTATATTATTTTTAACATAAAAAAATTACAAATGAAGCAGAAATGGAAGACTGCAGTTGTTGCGAACAATTTTAAACAAGACCTAGGCCTAAATGGTGTGAATGAAGAGGTTTCATTTGAAATTATTCAGGTGTTTCATTAAGAGGTTTACTTTGAAATTATTCAAAACACAAGTTTTTTTGAAACATGCGATATTTTTAATTCAATCCGATGTAGAAACTATGGAATTAATAATGGAATACAATTCGTGCCAAATGCCCTCTCGGTTCTTTTGAGGACATGTTCCATCATATTTTCGCACAATTGCGACTAGATTTCACGAATAAACAGCTTTCATATTATCTACGACCACTACTGTAAATGCCCATTATTTATTTATTTATTTATTTATTTATTTATTCATTCATTTTCCCAGCAGACACGAAGTCCAATTAAAGGGAAAGTTACAATTTAAACATATTTTAAAACAATATACAATTACTTAAAAACGAAAAAAATATATATATATACCAGTTAAATATATGTATAATATACTACAACATAAATATGCGCATAAATATAGTTTTATAAATTAAAATTAAATTAAAAGAAAAAAATAAAAATAAAAAGAAGAATAATATTACAGGTAATAATAAATTGACAATAACTATAACTATAATATTCATTAATACTATAATTAAATCTCAAAACTAAAACTAAAACTAAAAAAAAAGAAAAAAATGTAATTTACCACAAAGCCGAAATACAATTGAGTAACATTTTTTGCGACATATTAAATATATCAACCGTGTAATGAATGCCATTATAAATTCTCACCATGGTGTTTAAGGGAGAGTTAAAGTGAGCAACAGTAGTAGCATGTGGACAATAAAAGAGTTGACTATTTCGCGATGAAATTCGAGGAACTAAAAAATTGAATTTACAAACAATGTTAGTGTCATCAATGGTATTATGTATAAGCCCTATTACGCCTATGATGTAGGGATTTAAAAGAAAACTCAGTTAAAAGATCATTATATGTTACAGTTTTAGATGGATATTCATTATACTGTTTAAAATATAACATTTTTAAAAACTTCTTCTGAATTCTCTCTAAACTATTAATGTGCGTGTAATAATAAGGTGACCATATAATAGAAGCAAATTCAAGGATCGGACGAACATACGATGAATACAATTTTTTAATAACTTTTATGTCATCAAAATCTTTGCAAGAGCGGTGAATAAATCCCAACATTTTAAGACTTCTGGAACAAATGTTATTAACAGGCTCAACAAAAGATAATTGACAATCAATTGTCACACCCAGATCTCTAATAGTATCACAACGTTCAAAGCATATATCTTGCAATCCATACTCAAATTTAATTTGTTCCTTTTTTCGTGAAAAAGAGATACACTTACATTTTGACAGATTAAGAGATAATCCATTAACCAGACACCACTGTTCAATCCTATCTATATCATTTTGCAAGTTAATACAATCCTGCTCAGAATTAATGACATTAAATATTTTCATGTCATCAGCTTATAGAAGTACATTACAATGCAGAGAATCCACAATGTCATTAATAAAAATGATGAACAATAGTGGTCCTAGGTTCGATCCGTGCGGAACACCACTAGAGGCAACATATTTATTTGAAGTATGACCCATATATTGAACAAACTGTTGTCGGTTGTAAAGGTATGATCGGATTAAAGAAACAGTTTTATCAGTGAAACCATAAAAACTTAGTTTTCTAGCAATAATATTATGATCAACTGTATCAAACGCTTTTTGAAAATCAGTGTATATGCTATCAATTTGTTTGCGCTCATCAAGGTGACAGGAAACATAATCAGTGAAATTTAGCAAATTTGACACAATTCGGATAATTTGAATTATTACCAGCCTCTGTAGAAGAAAAATCAGTGCTGTTATTATTATAAACGCTCTTAAAATATTTAGCAAAACCGTCAACAATGACTTTAGGATTAGGAAGATTGATTCCATCCAAATGCATTATTCCTGGAATTCTAGTAGTTGACCTTTTTGTGTTCACATAAGAAAATATTTTTTTAGGTTCACGCAAGATATTTTGTTCAACTTGATTAATATAAGATTTATGGTCAGTTTTAATTAAGTTATGAATGTCGCTTCTTAATCGATTAATTTTTAATTTGAAATGACTAGATGTTTGTTTTTTAGACAATTTAATGGCACGATTTTTACTTTTTATTAACTTTCGTAAAGGCGTACTAAACCATGGTGGAAATTTATTTTTAGGATTACTTTTCCGAACAGTAACACATTTAGATAGCACTTTAGTAAGTAATTCATAAAAAACACTACAAGCCTCATTGGGATCATTTAACTTCATGACAGCATTCCAATCAATTATGGATATTTCGTTATATAATATTCTTAAGTCAGCTTTGGAGAAATCATAAGCAATTTGTGATGTATTAGAATTAAAATAAGCACAGGATTCAGTAGTTAATTCTACATCACAAAATAATGCCGGATGATGCAAATCCTCTCCAACCAGTCCCACATCATGGCCAATATTGCACTTTAAATTAGGACTACTAATAATAAGATCAAGTATCCTTTGATTGTCATTCAACACAGTATTATGCTGAGTTAACTTATTAAAATCCATAAAACCACTGTAGGATGTTATTTTTGGATTCAAACCTTCACCACATGTTATATATGAGTGTAAATTGGGCAAATTAAAATCACCAAAAATTAATACTCGTTCATGAAAATTCAATTTTTGCTCCAGGAACTCAAAAACATTATCTAAATCAGTTGAAACTAACGAAGGAGGAATATATACACACGCTAAATACAATATTTTATACCTTAAAATTATTTTAACAATTACTAATTCAATACCGAAGTCATTAGATGTACAAATTAATTCAGATTGGAAATTAGATCTAACAGCTATTAACACTCCTCCACCACGGCGGTTCGAACGATCACATCGATACACGTTGAAGTTATTTGAAAATAATTCGGAATCATAAATACCACAATGCAACCACGTTTCAGTCAAGCAAAAAATGTTACTGTTATTCGTACATACATTATCATAAAATAACTTAGTTTTTGAACCCAATCCCCTGACATTCTGATAATATACTGAAAGCAAAATGTGCTGGGAAGCACTCAGTTTCCCTGGATTATCTTGGGAACATCATGAAAATACTTGATCTTCAAGTTGTCTTCACCATTCTCAGATCGCCGTTTCAGCTCATCACGAAGGGATTTTTCATACTGGATTTGCCGTGGGGTCTTATCGTTCCTTATTTGAATATTTTTGAATCCAGCCATTTCACGAAGCTTATTTGAATTACGTAATATTATTTTCGCTTCAACGGGATTATGAAAAATAATTTTAATAGGCCTGGTCTTGTGCCCAATTTTAACTCCAAGTCTGTACACTTTAGTAGGAATCGGCGCATTTTCCACTATGCTTTGCAAAACATCAGAAACACGGGCTTCATCATCTTGCAAATTGGTTGATTCAGGTATGTTGAAAACAATTACGGAACTAGCTCGTTTTTGCCTCTGAATAACTTCTTCACAAATATCATTGTATTCAGAAGCATTTGACGCATTTTCATTTATCGTCAAAGTATTCCTGTCCATTACTTTTTTTGTCCATATTATCGTAGAATGCGCGGACTGCGTAAATACACCAAAACACCCACGTAAGTTACAGCCTGCACATGTGTGTTATCATAACACACATGTGCGTTTCGTTGACGATTTTTTGATTGGTTGAGAGTTGCACGTTTGTTCGTTGTTATTAAATATAGTAGTCCGTCATTGTTAACCCGTCAGTGGTGACGCACAGACCAGTGGGTCACCATTGGCGGGTTAAACATCACACCACGTACACCGAAGCTGTCACTTCGCTATTCCTTACATTATCATTTAAATATAATGAAATCTAGAAGTATGTACCCCATAATGAGGTATTTAACCATTCTTTTCAATTTTTGCAAGATAAATAATGTCCAGTAATAGCAACAACGAAAATGATTAAATAAGGGGCCAACAAGTTTCTCCCTACTAAGCCTCGCTATACAAAAATGTTTAAGGAACATTTATGGACTGGAGAATCAAATATAAATTAAGGTGAGTGTGGTCGTAGATAAAGTATAGTACATAACGCGAGTTGTAAAGCAATTACGCGCTCATGAAGTTGCGTTACTCGCCGCTACGCAGCTCGTACGCAATTTTTTCACTTGCGCGTAATTTGCTATTTACAACTCTTATTACTATTAACGTTTAACGTTTCTGAAGCATTGGCGTAGACTGTATCTTTGACATATGCATAAACAGGGCCGCACCAAGGTATGTTGCCATAGGGGTGCGAGGCAAAAATTGCCGCCCCCTTTTCATGTCAAGAGCCATTGATCGGCGCGTCTCTAAATTATTTAGAAAAAAAGGATTTCGATTTAAACAAATGGATTTCGCGCTTGCATCCGTACGCAAAGAATAAACAATCATCTCCTATTTTACGAACGTACGTGTTACGAAAAAAAATAAGTATTTTAGGTGAATTGATTTTTTTAAGTGCGCCGATTTTAAATAAATTGTTCGCAAATTATAAAAACCAATAAGATTTGGTGGGTGCCAAACTAAGAGGGCTCTTAGCATCGATGCTTCTGGCCAATGACCGGCGCTTCTTAAGGCTTGCCGCCCCCAAAGACTTGCCGCCCGGACACACCCATAACACCCCCGCTTGGCGCGAAATCTTTTTTTCGTGAAATTCCACGTTCAGGAAATTTTGGGCGCGATAACGTGAATGTTTCAACACTTGTTTGTCATTTAGCACCGTCTTGTTGGAAATGAAGGTCGTCCATATCCAAAGCATAATTTTTATGACCAAAACAAACAATTAACGCGTTTAACCTGCACTTCACAGTACTCGTGGATGATTAATTACCGTTCACCACAAAACTAGTGTTCGACCCTTGAGCCATCGAGTACGATCTGTTTCTTCCCCTTACCCTCCAAAATTTTAAGAAGGAGATGAATACCCGAAAATTTGAAGGAGACGATGTGATCGCTCTTTACTTATGTATACCGGGTAAATATTTCAAAACCGAACATAGGCATTTAATATGGGAAACATGTTTTTTGCAGATTCTTGCTCCCCATTTTAACTAACAGGATTTAAAATGACACTAAAGGAAACAAGATTTTTTTCCTCATCTAATGATATCCGAACTAGTTAATTTTCAGTTGTAATTATCTATTATTTTACCAAAATATTCGCAATAAATACAATTCGGAAAATCGTATTGAGCCATGACTCGCAAGACAATAAACCGATTCAAACGTCATTCGAGTGACAAACTTATTATGCCGTTGGCGACTATGATTTTGAGATTTCCAATTTTTTTCACTCAAATCAATTGTAATTTTCTAAAGAATTGAAAAAACTCTGGTTGAATTTCTGGTAAATGTAAAATTCAGTAAACTTCAGTAGCATCGATCGCATCGTGTTTATGAAAAAAATACAAAAATAAATAAATACATTTTAATACACGAAATAAATGGAAGAAGTTACATTACAACATTTATTATTGCTGGAGCGCAGTATCCAATTTGACCAATTTAAATTAAAAAAACAAAGATCATAATACCTGTTAACAATTATAATTAGAAATCAATAATTAAAGCAAGTGTTCAAATAAACCTCTATTCTGAATTAAACAATACCCCATCCTACTGTAAAATGAATTTCTGACATTTGCCAACTGTCTATTCGTTATCAACCCGCACTCCTCAAATATTGCATTCCTCAAAGAATTAATGTTTGGATGACGGGTTTTTTTAAATTTGCTTGTCAGGTGACCCCACAAGAAGAAATCGCACGGTGCCAAATCAGATCTAGCAGGCCAGTTGATTTCACCTCCTCGGCCAATCCACCGATTTGGAAATGCATTATTCAAATATTCTCTGACGTTTATTCCGAAATGTGCTGGACATCCGTCATGTTGGAACCAGATATCCTGGCTTGGACTTGCCACTTCTTCTATTGCAGGGCCAACCTGAGTAATTAACAATTCTAAATAATTTTCTGAATTTAAATTTCCTATAATTTCGAAAGGACCTACAACATGAGAATTAAAAATGCCTGTCCAAATATTATTTTTTTGAGGATATTGTGTTCTAAGATTTAAATTCAGATGGGGATTCTCATGTGCCCAGTATCTATCGTTTTGAACGTTTGGTTCATTATTTAATGTAAAGGTACATTCATCCGTAAAGCAAATCGACGAGAGAAAATTGCGATTAGCATTAGCACGATCTTGAATAATTTCACAAAAGGTTTCTCTAGGTTCTTCATCAAACGGCAATAGTTCTTAATGGCATTGAAACTTGTATGGACGGTGGCCGTACCACAGTATAGCTCTAAGCAGTAGTCTCACTCCGAGGCGGCACTTTGATCTTTTGGGTTTCAAATGATCCTCGCGCATGTTACTGCGCATTGTTTACACTCAATATTCGGCGATAAATTAATAATTTCTTGAGCCGTTTATATTGACTTGTACGCAAATTGTTTTAATGGATAAGTCGAGTTGAAAAATTGTGCAGAATATGGAATCTGGTGTTTTTAATCCGACAAATTGTAAAAGTGCTTGTCGTGCGATCAGCTGTTCAACTTTGGCAATGTGTATGCATAACTTAATTTCATAGGTTATAAACATTGAATTTTGCTTAAAAGTGTATTTGTTGTTTCATTATTAATGATAAGGGCATTTCGTAATGTTATAAAAGTGAGTACCTATTCTATCTATCCACAAAAGTTTATACAGAATGTTTTTATTGTTCATACTTGGATTTTATTCAACATTCTCAATGGCATTACCCAAAAACATTTTACTTAATTCATTCCTGATGTAATTGTTCAACCATAGGGTAATCCTTGTTATGGCAAGGAACGGAGGTTCTTTATTCATGAACGAGTTGATATTGGCTACACTCTGTGTGACAAAAATTGTATACTCCGTTCAAGATAGGAAGTGTTTCATTTGTCGAGGATTAGGAAGATTCACTTTGGCTCGAGACAGAAATGAAACCTTTCATTCATTTTGTATACTATTTTATTTACTACCATGTATTACACAGTCAGTCAAGCCAAAGTTAACATTTCTGATAACAGCAAACATGTTAATGTACTGAATTTTGACTTAAAATTTGTTGACGTACCCATTTTTTGAAATATTGCAAGCTGTAACAATATGTGCACATAAGTGTATTGTGATAAGTAAATGAAGTATGTATAAAATGGTATGCTTTCTTTTATTTTCATACTGGATGACATCAGAGAAAGGAGTACACTAGAATCATAATAAAGGTGCCTATCAAATCCAATGAAATCAACACTTATCCCCTACTTAATGAAACTTCAACTATTAATAGCAATATAATTTATTGAAATAATAAAATAAGATATTTAATCTATATAAATTTACATTTAAATAATACAATCATTTATGTAAAATACAATCCAATGACATAATAAAATAGATAAAGCTGTAGTTAGTCAATTTAATTTTTTGGGAATGAAATATTGCGAGCAGATAGGTTGCGATTACAAATATCATAGATGACATAACAAATATAAATAAATGCAACTGCACGGTGTATTTGAAAACAAAAAATTCAATTGTCCAACAAGAACCACGGGGAGGTATGCAAGAGGTTGCTTCCAATTAACATGAATGCCTCTAGCCATTAGTACAAGTACACTAGTTGCAAGTGAATAGGTTTTTTTGGTGTTTGTGCCATGAAAGCCGGTAATTCTGTCCTGTGAAACATTATAAAACAAATGCGATTTCAAGCTCATCTCATCTGCACAAATCGTGCAATCTTTTGCTAATTCTGACATAGTCAACTTTTGTTTTTATAACATTAAAAATGAAGTCATTAAAACCAGAATTAATGTTCCATTTATGCGTAATTCTACATAACGTGGATTTTGATGGCAAATGAAATGTCTTGGATAGTGCGCGGTAAACTTTAGGCCCCAAAAAGTAAATAGTAAGTGCAAATTGTTTAAAATCGTTAGTGGACCTATAACCGTGAGGGTATTTCCTAACCAGCTGTAGTTGCATTTTAATGAAATTGAAAGTACCTTCATTGAAATTCTCACCACAAAATTTCAAGAAGTCTTCATCTTTAAATTGTGGTGATTCTCTAGACCTTTTCTTAATTGATCTTTTTAAAAACTTATTCTCTACATGCAGCTTCCTCTTTCTTGGAGTATTGGCCGATAGCACTTGTGGAGTTTGACATGAAGCGTTTACTGAAACATTAGCAATAGTATCAGATGACATTGATATACTACCTCTTGTTGACCTTATTCCACTGCATCCGGGTTGATCTACATCCTCCATAGAAATAATCTCTCTTTGGACTGCTGGGGGATCATCTTCATGACGCTCCGTTAAGAGATCTGGTAGTATAGTAGGCTTTGCAATTTTAAATAATAAAATAACCAGTTTCAATAAACTTATATCAGATATACAAAATACAATCTCCGACACACTTGGAATACCATTATTATGCATTCGACAATTATAGTAGAAATGAAGATTTTTCTATAATTTATTAGATTGTTTGAAGAGTGGTTGCCGATGTATGAGATATAAGTAACATTATGAAGGTTTTTACATTACGAGAGAAAAGTTTGAAAGCACGAACGACTAGTATAGTATATTATTAAACGAGTAAGAAAGTTGGCCATTGCCACGAGGGTGAAGTTTGAAACACGATTGTTGCAATTCACCCGAGTGACAATGGCCAACTTGCTCACGACTTTAATACTATCCTTTTTTACTATTATTTACATTAAAATTCACTTATTTAGTAATTTGCTATAATTTGAGTAAGTAAAAGTAAATCATACATGCAAATTAAGTCGACATGTAATACTGGACCTCATAGACATTAATTACTCACCTAAAAACAATGTAGGAATGGCATCACTCTTTAGCCTATTTCTTTAACATTGGTCTTCAAAGTGCGAGCTTACCATCTAATAATTGGGGTCGACCGATTTGTGAAACCCACATTACATTTCTTAAAGAAAATAAACGTTTTGTTCTAAATTATAGAGAATTATTGACACTTACCTGTCCTGAGGTATTCTAAAAAAAGCTAAAACAGCCGATTTCGAATAAAAGTTGGCACAAGAAGACACACAACACTTGATTTTCATCTTTAATCGCTTATAGGAACCCGTGTATGAGGACCAAAAACAAGGTTATGTTTGAAATTCACATGTGATTGTTAAATGTCTGGGTTTAAATGGCTGCGCAGTAACCTGCGCAAAGAAAATCTGAAAACTCTAATTTGCTTGAGTGAGACTACTGCATAGGAACTATACTGTGGCCGTACTTTCTTAAAGTTTTGCAGACCGTTCCTTGCGATTTACCACATTCTAAAGCAATAGATCTTATACTTAGTCGAGGATTCCCGGATACCAGCCCAATAACAACTTCTTCGTGAATGTTTTCCCGTTTTTTGCCATTTATTCTGCGATGTTCTAATAAACAATCATAATGAGATAATTTTGAAACTATCAATTAAAGTGAATAATATTTACCTGAATTTAAACAACCAGAATTTGCGAATTGAAAGACTATTTGTTGTATTGTCGATACTGACGGTATGGAGCTCTCGTTAAACTGCACGGAGAATAAATCTCTCACCCTACGATAACTATTTCCGCTGTAAACGTTTTTTCTCGTTTTTCCTCGATAGAATACATTTTACAAAGAAAAATTAATGACTATTATATATAACGTGTGGTTGGTCATACATCTGAACATAGGGAAATAGCATGGGAAATCACGTTTTTGGAAATTCATGCTCACCATTTATGTACAAGCATAAAAGTGGTATCACTTGAAACATTCTATTTGTGGGAATTTGTTGATGCCAAATACTTGCACGTTGATGCCTTTTTTTGAGGATAAACTAGTATTTTAAATAATAAAATTTGTACTCGTAAAAATAAATGTAGGCTGTGAAACGTCAATGTCAATAGCCACGACGAATAGAAACTGCAAAATAGAATTTTACAAGAAAATGATGATTTTTATTGCAAAAAGGAAGTTATGTAAATACATAAAATAAAATAATACACAATAAACTCATTTCACAACAACATACATTATAATAGATATTAAAACAATCCTCCGTTTTCAACTCAACAATACCCTAGTCTATTGTAGAAAGAATTTGTAACATTTGCTAACTGTCTATTCGTGATAAGTGCACATTCTGCTGTTATTGCAGCCCTCAAAGAATTTAGGTTTGGATGGCGTCTTTGGTAAATTTTAGTTTTAAGATGAACCCACAAATAGAAGTCGCACGGTGCCAAATCAGGAGATCCCGCGGGCCAGTGAATTGCTCCACCACGATTTGGAAATGCTTGGTTTAAATAAGTTCTTACATCGAGTCCAAAATGCGCTGGACATCCGTCGTGCTGATACCAAACCTCCTGACTTCATCCAATGCAGGGCCAATCTTAGTTATCAATAGCTCCAAATATGATTCCGAATTTAAATTTCCACTTATTTCAAATGGTCCAATTATTGTATTATTAAAAATCCCAGCCCAAATATTAATTTTTTGTGGGTACTGCGTTCTGGTAGATAATTGTATTCTTGGATTGGATCTAGTATTTTGAACATTGGGTTCATTGTTTAGGGTAAATGTTGATTCATCATTGATTAACAAACAGATGAAAGAAAGTTACGATCCTGGTTTGATCTTTCTTTCATTTCTTCGCAGAATATACGTCTACTTTCTTCATCAAGTGGTAAAACTTCCTGGTGGCATTGTACTTTATACGGATGGTAGTTATGTTTGTGGTAAAACTTCCTGGTGGCATTGTACTTTATACGGATGGTAGTTATGTTTGGTTCTTGCACTCAAATTGGAATTTATATTTATTAGTCCCAGAACTCTTTCTTCCAAATCTGAATTGTTTCGACTAGAGCGATTGCCTGAAAAATCTTATTTTAAATACCGCCGATTAAATACAAAACTGCATGTAATTACTATTACCTTTACTAGATTCAGTTGCGACACTCGCCGTAGTTTCGAATTTTCGCATATAAAATTGTATGGTCCCAATTGATGGAATTGGCCTGCCTTCGAATTGTACGGAAAATATGTCCCTAACTCTCCGTAAACTGTTGCCGGCATAAAACGTTTTAGTGATGAAAACTCTCTCTTCGTTCGTATAAACCGAATTCATGTTGTAATATTAATTACTTAATTGTCAAATCTGATAAATTTTCAATTGTCAATAAGCTCGGAAACATGAAAATCTAAATAATTTGTTTTGACGTTTCACAGCCTACATTTATTTTTACGAGTACAAATTTGATCAATTAAAATACAATTTCATCCTCAAATAATGCTTCAATGTGCAAGTATGTGGCATCAACAAATTCCACAAATATGATCTTTCCATTGGTACCACTTTGATGCTTGTACTTAAATTTGGTGAGCAGGAATTTCCAAAAATTTATCGCTTGTAGTATGTGTATGTGAGAGAGGTTATAACCTATAATATAATATAAGAAACGCCGGAAATGTGCGGAATTTATACTAAAAGTAATAATATATATTTATACAAAATAATAATTATAAATATAATTTTAACGGCTTGATCCCAGTGTTTGACAACTCACAAACGCGCACGCTCGAATTTCGCGATTCCCGTGGCACTCAACCATTTTCATTTTACCCACACACGATTTTGACGATTGGTGCTTCATCAAATTTCATTACAAATAAACAATGCTCTTTCACCCATTGTACATTTAATTAATATAAATTGTTAATGTAAATACAGTTCTTATTCGTTAAATTATCTCAACAAATACCACTCGCGGTTATCATCATTTCATCCAAATTTCTTGAATGAATTGAGATGGAAAAATGTTTCCATCTCAATTAATTCTCGAAATTTGTGTCGATTCAATGGCTCATGCAAACAAATAAAATTTATCCGGCCAAATTTAACCTCTTGTGGTATTACCCCCGGAAATTTGTAAGATTTCATAACGATCAAATAGTATATTGTATAACGAGCATGGAATGACATACATTTCTCGCGAGAATGAAGTTTGCAGCATGAGCCGAAAGGCGAATGCTGCAATTCATAAGAGCGAGAAATAGTCATTCCATGCGAGTTGTACACTATGCTTTACCTACGACAACTTTGTTGAGCTTCATTGTGATAGTTAAGATAATTAAAAACCGAGAGCGGACAATTCGTACGCGATAACTTTTATCAGAGGCACCTGCTTAACGTTACCGCGGAAACAAATGTCAGTCAAAAACTAAGCCGCCAGCCGCAATATTATTTATGGTTTATATCATTTCGCGAGTTTATACATTCTTAGTGTTTAAAAGTATATATAAATAGTATGGAGGCAAACATCGAAAACAACAAATTTGCCGAGGTACTACAACTAAGGCCCCATGTATGTATGTAGAAGCGGGGAAGCAAACATCTTTAAATCTACTCCGTCATTTTGACACATTGAAGGTTAGGCTTCACGCATGACAGTGCAGTGTTGGAATATATTCTCGCACAGATAATGTTAATGCGAGAATGAAATGCGTGAGCAATGCACTACATATACTAATCATTAACAAGCATGTAATGAGCACATATCCAAGTTGACGTAGGTAAAATCTTTAAAAGTATTTATCTCGATAACGATAAGAAATCGGACATATGTTTATTTGAACTTCTCTGTTCAGAACAATATTATCTACTTTCTGTTTACGTTTGGCACATTCGAAACGAGACACCCTGTATAACTATTAGCTTGTCTGAAGCTTGAAGGTAGAGACTAAATATGTACGGACCTTCATTCATCTGTTGACTTAAGCACGGTAGGTCCAATGATGATAACACGGCAAGAAAATTCTTCAGGGAATACGAGAAGACTGCCCAAATCACGAATCATTACCCCTGGCACAACGGCCATCCAGCGTAAGATGCTGATTCATGGTGCTGAAATTTGCAAGCATTTCTCTTCCCTTCTCGTCAGGATTTTACCAGATGAAGAAGCTGAAGCAAGAAACAAAGACTTTCGGAATAGCAGAGAGCAGCACACGAGGAAAATGGGAAGACCAAGAAAAATAATGAAGATATTCTACACAATTTTTTGATAACTTCAGATCCCTATACAGTGTGTGTTTGGTGTTCTTGTTCCGTGTGAAATTATTAACCAGCTGCATTTAACTGGTCTCTCACACAAAAATGCCTTAACACAAACAGACATAAAATTGTTTATGCAAGGGTGCACGTGATGGGCTTGAAAAAACACTTGTTTTTTGTTTGAAACATATATTGGAACTGATCGATAACGTTTTTACAGAAAAATACAAGAACTATTTTTACAACGAGAATACATAGAAAAAACAATGTCATTGGTCAGGAATATGCAGGGTGGGAAAAAGGCGGGCCATGTAAGAAAAACAGATGCGAATTTGTTAGAGGATAGGGGTCTGCCACTTTCGGCCGACAAACTGTATTTCACCCCCTCAAGTGTGCGGGGAATGATTTTTTCCCGAAGATGCGATAAGCTCCACCCACAACTTTTCGGAACTTCGTTTATCCATGCGACCAGACTCGTTTTGAACCCTTCGGAGTTAACATCAGAAATGCTCATGAGGAATTCTCCGTTAAACGAACCGTTGTCGAACTTACGGTGTTTTTACATGATGTGTTTCAGAAAAATGTGCTTCATAATTTAATTACATGTGTAATAGTGTGCAATAGTGAATTTTCGTGAGTGATATTCCACGCTAAATCTGACAAAAACCGCTATATTCGATAGCCAATTTTTATTTCACTTAAATTAATCAAACAATTCCAATATATTTAAAAAAATTCAGTTGTGGCAAATAATATTTAATCTAATTCATAATTTATTTATTTCTAAGAACAAATGATTAAAGTCTCAATCTATTTGACTTTGAAATTCGTAATATTCGTCTTGTTCGACTAATGGAAGCCGTATAAATAAAGTTACTCGTCGATACAAAATTGCAACAATTAAATATATAATGGGAATTGTGGAAAAAAATCGTCCGTGAAAGTTCAGATCTGGAGTTCAGTAACTATATGCATTTAATTTCGTTACATTTTTTAACGAAAATAATCTCAAGAATTAAAAGGCTTTTGGTAAAAATGTGTACATCGGAAGTGGGTATTTACCTTGAAGACAACAAAACAATAGACATCTTTTGATTATATAAATGTTTCTCAAAAACTTTTTTATATATAAAAAAAAAAAAGATAAAACGGTTTGTAGTTTTTGTCTATAATTATGAAATCAAAAACGTTACACCAAATTTACATTCACAATAATATTATAATGATAAAAAAGATCACTTTTCATTTCAAAAAGGAAAAAGAAAGTTATCTGATCGAATACTCTTCGTCCTTATTAATTAACAGCGTTATCTCTCAAATTGTAGAAGTAACAAATTGTATTAGTTTGGCAGAAAAATTCTGCAGCTTTGTTGTCGAATTTTTTTACTTGCCAAACTAATACCCTTGTCACTGCAACAATTATTGTAATATAACTGTATTAAAGTTTTTAAGTATTAAGAGTATTGCTACAGATAATTTCATTATTATAGATATAAACCTGAAATATTTTGGAAAAATTAGATTTCTTTGTTTCAAGATATGAATGAAAAACATTCATAAACAAGGAGTGTAAGAGAGTAAACACCACGTTCTAACATGTGAAATTTTATTAAATGGTATAAATATGGTTTGATCCAAAATTATACACACTGTTATTTTTTTCATTTATTAATCAAATTGATTTGGCACCACATACCAATTATTATCAATAAATTGTACATAAATTGGTATCATTGGTGGTAGATTTCCTGGTGTCGTAATCGCTAGTGGAGCTTGAGCTTGTGGTATATGTGATTGAGCTTGAGGTCCCGTTTACATTAAATTTCGAACTTTAACTTTTTAATTTTTGAAATATCCCCATCATGATTATACAGCCGAGTAATCTGAAAAAAAGTCGTTTTCACTTATTGCTCTGCCCGGACATATGTGCCTTTTACGGCATCTTAAATAAATTTTGTTATTTCTAGCTCTGTCTGAAATGTAGATAAATCCCTCGTGGAGATAATAACATTTTCCGTAAATGTCGGATTTAACTTCCATTATCAATTAAAGTTTCACAAGTTTGGAATATCACCGATGGACTAAATAAAAATAATTTTTGAACGCCTATTTGTACATTTTATTTTTTATGCTAGGCAATAAAGCAAGTTCTGCAAGCAGCATTATTTGGTTTTTCCAACTTGATATTTCAGATTCTTAATTATTATGAGGGTGAAAATTATTCTAATAGACTAATTTGAATATTTTGGGTAACTAATTTATGTAAAGTCCCAAATTACTCGGACTTCCTACTATTCCATTAGCTCGTCGATTTTTATATCTATAGGGGGGTAATATTCATAAATCGCGGCATTGCAAATCAAAAAATGAATGGGTGACTGTTACACAATCACAATTAAACTCTCTACATGAATTTTCATAGGTGAATGGCTTGTGTTTTGCGAAATGTTTTTACCATATTTATGAATGTGGAATCAATTATTATTGTTTGACGAAATCGGAGAGATATATAATTTGTACAATATTGGATGAATTTAAATTAAAAGTTTTAGAATCGATGATATTCGATTTTATCATTTTAAAATTTAGAATCGGTTTTTATCACTGAAATATATTTTTGTATTATGAAAATATTATTACAAATCATTTCACGTATGATTGCAATTTGATTCGAGTAAACCACCGGTTTTTTCGAAGTATGATGATGTTTAAACTCAAATAGCATTAACTTACATTTGTTATAACGATATAATAGTTATCAGAACTACCTATAATTTATAAATTATTGGTAGTTCTGATAATAATAATAATTTATAAAGGCCAACAATTATGTTTTCGTTGATAGCTAAAAATGTCGCTCCACCACATTACATTATTCTAAAATATAGAAAAGTCTTGATATGAAGAGGATGGTTGTAACCGTTCATGCATAATCCATCATTAAACTGAATTGAAAAATTCAATTATTGTAAAAAATATCATTTAACGTGAGAAGACAGTTATAAATCTAAACAAATATTACACGACTCCAGTTTCGAAGTGTTACCGTCATTATCAAGTAAATTACAAAAAAATAAATATTGAATTTATACTAAATATTTTAGTGTGAAAGGAGTAACCTGTCACTAGTTGTTTGTTGAGCCACATTAAAAAAGTTAACTCTACAATTTCTTTCTCATCAAATCACCCCTTATCACATAAATTAGTTGCTTACAATTTCATGGTACATAGTATACACTAATGTATGTTACATTTTTTATAATCTTTTTGAACAGCTTATAACCGATGAGATATTTACCTTGTTTTGCAAACATGTTCTTGGTGTGTTTTAAAACATAAATACCACAATTATAACTATTCTCATGTATTCTTCATAAAATTCAAAATATATTTTTTTAATTAACGAACCAATCGAGTTCCGATAAGGTGTGTACAAACTTGTGATTTTTTTTCCAATAGTAACATAATATTAGGAATTGTTAAAATGTTTTATAATTGCAAAATAATTTGTAGTTTGTAGTTTTTTAATTGAAATAGCTAAAGTATCATTCATTTCGTCGTTTCGAGATGTAATAAGTTTATTATTATTTTAAGAAAACATGGTAAGCGGTAAAAATAAGTATTATTATCATCATAATATCATGAATTTAACGAATATATTATACCTAACCAAACTCATTTCATGTAGAATCTAAAAGACACATTTTTAAAATCTGTTTATATACGACTGTCGAATTGTTGTGTTTCCTGTCTAGAGGCAAACTGTTCAAGCTCACAGTGCTAAAAAGATCGGACCTCCCCTTTCTGAAGGATCCTGTTCGGCAAACTTCGTAATATGCAGTGGGGATGGACAGAATTTGAATTAATATAAATGTGTCGGCCGGAAGTTCGGCACCCGATCGGGGTACGCTGCAGAAAAGTTATCAACTATTTCCCTAAAATAAAAATTCCCTGACTTCTTGTAGAAAAATACAACTATTTCCCTGCTGGAGAAACCTCTTACAATTGCCGTTACAAATTCCACCCGTTCTTCAATAGTATAAATGGACATTTTCAAGAATAAAATCCGTTTGAGTACTTGCCTCACTAATCAATCTGACATTTCATAAATTCAAGGTACTTTGATTATTTTTGCTCAGTTATTTATATTAAATAATTTCATTTTTTACTGCAATAAAACATGTTTAAGTTATTCAAATGCAGCGCATCATGTAGAAAAAAAGAAGATTTATTACTAATTAAAATTTCCTTCAAAATTTAATGATAAAATATACATTAACATAAAGTAAAATTTTTAGCGTGTAAAATCCTATGGCCCACGATAAAAAAAACATACTGTATAATCAGTCAAGTGTAAATAGGCCTCGAATAATTTTCTTGAAAAAACTGGTGTCATTTGCTTTCATTTCCAACACCCAATCAACAAACGTACGGCGTTGCTCATGGTCTACGGCTTTAGTTCTTCTGCCAGCTGTAGAGATGCGCAGACGGTTCAGGAACCGGTTCAATGAACCGGTTCTTAGCAAAGAGCTCTCAGGAACCGGTTCGGACAAAAGGAACTGCGGTTCCTTTGCTCTTTAATATGTACTTGGCTTTTTCTTCAAGAGTGAAAATCAGACGCGTACCTTTACTCGTAGAAGCACCGCATAAAGTCACCTGCTTAAACTTTATGCGGTTCCAAGAGGTGCGCATCAAGTTAACTGCGAAAATTTCATACTGTTCACTCCACTATTTGCACGAGCTTCATGCGGTTCGTGGTATGAACCGCATGAAGTTTCCGTAGATAACTTCAAGCGGTTCACACCTCGAAACGCATGGAGTTTCCGCGGTTACGGTCCATACCAGGATCCGCATGAAGTTCGTGCAAATAGCGTTCCTGTTGTGTCCAGACTTAAATTTTGTCTTAAAGTTTTATACTAGGAATTTTAAATGAAAACTTGAAAACGTTTAATTAAAGTCAACATTTTTCTTAGGGTCCTAACTGCTTAAAATCAAAATTAGTCTTTTTTTCTTGACGCTTGTAACTTTACGTCAAATTTTGACGTTCATCTTTTAAATTAAATATGACATTTTTAAAGGCTTAACGGGTTTAAGTCAAAATTAATCGTTTTTGACGTTTGACGATTTTAAGTTAAATTTCGACAATAATTTGCACACAAAGTCTTTTAACTTTAATTCAACTTGGCATATTTTCTAAAGGCTTAACGACTTAAGTCAAAATTAGTCTTTTATCTTGACGCTTGTTGACTTTAAGTCAAATTTACACATTAATTTGGACATAAAGTCAAGTTTTAAGTCAAATTAATGTTTTTTTCTTAACGCTCGTCGACTTTAAGTCAAATTTCGACATTAATTTGTTATAAGGTCTTTTAACGTTTAACTTAACGAGTTTAAGTCTATTAGTCTCTCTTTTGACACTTAATTTGTCATAAAGTCTTTAATAAAAAATACGTGTGTATTTTAATTTACTTTAAGTTTGAAAATGATCAGCTAATGATAGAAACTCAAGGCACTGAAAAATAAAGTGTGGTATTAAAATTAAAGTTGACTTAAATTAAATTTGTCACTTTTTCTAGAGACTTAATGGCTTTAAGTCAAAATTAGTATTTTTCCAAGTCAGATTTCGACGTTAATTTCTCAAAAAGTTTTTTAACTTGAATTAAATTTGACATTGTTTCTAGAAACTTAACTATTTTAAGTCAAAATTAGTTGTTTTTCTTGCAGTTTGTTGACTTTAAATCAAATTTCGACATTAATTTGCACATAATTCTACCCAAACTTGACATTTTTTTCTAGAGGATTAAGGGTTTAAGTCAAAATTAGTCTTGCTTTCTTAACGCTTCTCAACTTTAAGTCAAATTTCGACAGTAATTTGGACTTAAAGTGTCTTCACTTTAATTCAATTTGACATTTTTTCTAGAGGCTTAACGCCTTTAATGTCTAAATTAGTCTTTTTTGAAGCGTATCGACTTTAAGTCAAATTTCGACATTAATTTGCACATAAAGCTTCTTAACTCTACACAAATTTGACATTTTTTTGGAGGTTTGCCGTCTTTAGGTTAAAATTAGTCTTTTTTGGAGGTTTAACGTCTTTAAGTTGAAATTAGTCTTTTTTTCTTTACATTTTTCGACTTTAAGTCAAATTTTGACATTCATTTGGACATAAAGTCTCTTAATTTAACTTAAATGACATTTTTTCTAGAAGCTTAAGGTTTTAAGTCAAAATTAGTCTTGCTTTCTTAATGCTTGTCGAATTTTAGTCAAATTTCAACATTAATTTGGACATAGTCTTTTGCCTTTAATGATATTTGACATTTTTTTAGAGGCTTTAAAGTCAAAATTAGTCCGCTTATCGACTTTAAGTCAAATTTCGACATTAATTTGCACATAAAGTTTCTTAACTCTATACAAATTTGACATTTTTCTGGAGGCTTAACGTCCTTTTTCTTGAAGATTTTCGACTTTAAGTCAAATTTTGACATTAAATCTATTAATTTCACTCAAATTTGACATCAAAATTAGTTTTAATTTCTTAATGCTTGTCGAATTTAAGTCAAATTTGTACATTAATTTATCATAAAGTCTTTTAACTTTAGTTAAATTTGAAATTTCCTTTAGATGCTTAATTAATAAATAAATGAAAAATAAATTAACCCACAGCATAAAAAAAAAACTAAAATAAAATTTTATACTTTCATAATAAAGAAATTATACCATTTTGAAATTATTTATTTCATTTAAAAATTAAGAAGAGTATGATATACTGGGTGTGCAGTTTACTGCTCTCCCGATTATTTTTGAAAATGCTAGAGAAGAGAAAATGTGAAAATTATATTATCATATTGTTAAAATAGCAGAAGCCATGACTGGAAAAAACTGAAACTTGTAAAGTACAAAAAAAATATATTGCGGTTGTGGCCATATTATATATTTTGTTTCTAATTGGAAGCCTGGAACTCATTTCTTAAAATCTGGTATAAAGACCCGTAAACCGCTCCAAGGAACCGGTTCACTCCAACGAGTGAACCGGTTCGGAACCGACAGTGAACCGTTTTTCTCATCTCTAGCCAGCTGGATTTTGTAAGCCGTAACACCTAGATCTTTGTGTAATGTAGGTGCAGGTTGGCCCAATCGCTCTAAAGGTCTTCGAATGGACAAACGAGGATCTTCTACACAAAATAATCACGCATATATAACTCACACACACACATACATATGTGTGATCTGAAAATCCGGGAATATGACATTAAATAAAAAAGTGTAACATAGCAATGGCATTATAATTAAATAAAATTGTAAAAAGCAAAATTTTCCTATGGCCAGATTTGATGGTTAACACTCGTGCTTTGATTTTCTTGGTGGCTCAAGCCTTTAAGAAAATCAAAAGTTCGCAAGCATTTAAATTTGATTGAAATAACAAACCAGTCGGTTCTTATTGATACAACCTTTAGTAGTAATTTATTTGGTATTATTGAACCACGAAACAATAATAGTACATCTGATAAAATCTCAACACTAAAAATAGTCGTGGTCTATAAGAAAGTAATAAACAACATTGTCATTAATGGTAATAATAGTAGTAAACATTTTCTATTTATCGGTTATAAACAAATAAATTATTGTTCCTTGGGCCATTCTGTCCAAAATAGCTATTTATGTAACAAGTCCTTAAGATAGCACTTTCATGGACGAGACATTTTATGGCCGAGCGAGCGAAGCTATTGTTTTGATTAAAAATAAATCTGTCATTTCTGACATTGACATAAGAGTCCAATTTACTTTATTTTTGCCATAAGAATCCAATAAACATTCCTTTGTGGAATGCAATCAGTCCATACATTTAAAGGATAAATGAACAGTCGAACATAAATAATATTATATACATATATAATTAAAATTTAATGACCCATAACTTCCGAAATTAACAAATTATACCAATATTTCAATTAAAAATATAGCAACGTCATCGCTACCGCTACATCCTGGACGGTCCGGTTTGCAGGAGTGTGCCATTTCGCAACTGCGTCTTCTCCAAGAGAATTCGAGGTCATTACGTAACGAAGCAATGCAAACTTGACTTTTAACTTGGAGACGATGATTAACGTTCGCTGAACTATTGCAAATAAGTACGCATGCAAACAGAGATAGAAAATGAATAAACAGGAGATAGGTGTGTATAAGAGCGAGCACTGGAGTGAGTCAGAAGAGGAAATGCACATGCCGTTGTAGTAATGGAGATCCGGCCCTTCCCAATAATCGTAGATAGTCACAAAGGTGTAATCGAGGTGACGTCCTCAAGGATTTGTTCTTTAATTAATTTAAATAATACAAAGATATAAATGTAATCAAAAGAAATTCATTAGTTATTCTGCATTTAAGATTCCCAACCTGGGGGTAATTATCCCCTGAGGGGTAAAATGGGATTTTCTGATGGAAAGAAGACTAGGATTGATTATCGTCAGTCATAAAATCAAATTTATTAACGACGCCGCTAAAGCCTCTCCACACTTTTCCACAAGAAACGTGCAAAAGGCAAATTAATCGTGCCTCATATCAAATTGCTTATCGCATTGCTATGAACAAAAAACCGCACACTATAGGAGAGGATCACATCAAACCTTGTTTGTGTGATACAGTATCGTTCGTTATTGGTGAGCAACACGTTGCCAAGATTAAACAGATATTACTGTCAAATACAACAGTTCAAAGTCGCATTTCAGGCATGAGTACCGATATTTTGTCAACCGTTATTTCTGAAGTTAAAGAAAGTCCTATGTTTGCGCAGCAATTAGACGAGTCTACGGATCTAGCTTCGTGTTCAGTATAACTGGTATATACTCGGTATATTAAAGATGACCATGTAAAAGAGGAATACCTATTCTGCAAATTTTTGCTCACCACTACTCGAGATGAGGACGTATTCGAAATGTTAAAACAGTTTATTGAGGAAAACGAACTTTGCTGGTAAAAGCTGGTTGGCGGTTGTACTTACATGATGGGTGTTCTTTCTGAATTTCAAGCACTGGTGAAACAAGTTGCTCCTCAAGTTTTATCTTATCATTGTCTGATACACCGTTACGCTTTGGCTGTTAAGACGCTTCCGCCAGATTTGCTAAGCACGTTGAGCGACGTAGTGAAAATTGTGATTCATATTCGTGGCAGCGCGCAGCGCTACAAAGTTTTATGCGATGAAGTTGGTGCCAAATTTAAATCTCTTTTGTACCACACAGAGGTACGTTGGTTATCGAGGAAAAGTTCTGAATAGGATTTATGAGCTCTGTTAAGAAATAGGATTATTTTTCGAAAAAGAGAAAACACAAAATGAAAAAGAGTTTTCCTGGAAAATAAATGATAAAACATTTCTCGAAAAACTGGGTTTTTCAGTAAAATTAACAGTCTTAATATCTCATTGCAATGAAATATGACAAATATTTTGATAGCACGGAATAAAGTAGCGAGTTTTGTTCGTAAATTGGAACTTTACCATCGAAGAGTGCAGGTTGGTGATGTGTCGATGTTTACACAACTGTGTGAGCAATTGGTAAATATTGAAGCAAACAAAATCACGTTTGAAAATTACGTGGTTCAACATTTATCTGCGACAATAGACTCACTGAAGTAATATTTTCCGGATATGGATATCGAGTCCAGCTTTTGGATATTAAGACCATTTACTACCGATGATAACATTTTTAGGACTACGCGAGAATACTACATGCAGAGTAGAATTTCAAAA
Organism: Ocypus olens; assembly: GCA_910593695.2. Taxonomy (NCBI): domain Eukaryota; kingdom Metazoa; phylum Arthropoda; class Insecta; order Coleoptera; family Staphylinidae; genus Ocypus; species Ocypus olens. Next base: position 36,055,589 of record OU343056.1, read on the forward strand.
TTATGATCTCAGCACATTTTGGCGACAAGCTGGTGCCGAATATCCTGTTATAGCTAACAGAGCTTTAACAATGCTAATACCCCTTGCCACCACCTATAGATGTGAGGGTGGTTTTTCCACTTTAGTTACACTGAAAACAAAGGCCAGAAACCGTCTCAATGTGGTTCATGACTTGATGCGCTTTAAGGGGGTAAGTGCCTCGCGCTAGAGTTAGACCAGAATGGTCTAATAGAAAATGATAATCGCCACAATATTGGGCTTGAAATTTTACCGAGTAAGTAAATTTGTTTGAACACGCCTCCAGGGTTGATACAAAATGTTTCCTGCAGGTGGCGTTCATTACAACGGCGAAAATGAAGCAAATTCGTGTTTGTAGAGATGCAACTCTTACGTTTTTGCGACTTTATTTGATAACTGATGACAATTTTATTACGTACATATTGTTTTTAAAGGTATAAACTATTTTTCTGTAGCATTACATTTTTAGTTCTTTGCAGACAAAAGCTCCAGATATCCATCCAATATTGGTAATTTTCAGGATAAATTATACAGTTTGTCTGATGATTAAAAAAAAATCAAATTCTATAGACGAATAGTTTAACTCTTTCTCTCCAAATGTGCAAAATATAATTTGTTAATATTTGATATTAACTTCAGAATTATGTATATGCTGACCATCAAAAATGCATCGATTTTCGACGCGGCACTTACCCTCTTAAGCAAACTAAACCTAACCTAAAAAAAAATTGTGAATGTAAAACAATACCAACCATCACACTAACTATTTTTACTTAATTAATCGTAACTTATTGATAACAATTTAAGGTAGGGGTAAAATCAGTTTTCCTAATAGGTCGCTGAGGTAACAATATTGAAAAGGTTAGGAACCACTGCTCTAAAGGGTCAACGAAGCATTTGAAAATATTTTTGCTGATTATCGATTGAGTAATTAAGAGTTCCATATTTAGGGAGGAAGATTATGCCAAACTTTATGGAAAATTAGAAAAAGGGGATTATTATTTGACAATGAGTTAAATCCCCAAATATTTGTAAGGCTAACACTCCATAATGAAATGGCTAAAGCTTAATCTTCAATCGACCATCTACCTCATTTCCGGTGTTCCATAACGCACCGCATTCCACATTCTTTATTTATTTATTTATTTAATATTATAAGTATTTTGATTTATTAAGAATATTACATAGTTGGATAACATTTACATGTTATGTATACAGGGTGTCCTAAATAGAGTAGGATTGCATGGGTATCTTTCTTATTCTTAAAGCTAGAGATCTGGTTAAATAGGCAATGTTGTGCAGTTTTCTATGCTGATTCAGATTATGTTGAGAAATTTTCAAAATTCCGAGCAGTTTAGAAAATATTTTAAAAAAACTGAAAATCGCGATTTTCAAAAAAATCAAATATCTCAATAATTATTAAAGATGCGAAAAAAAGTTTTAAATAAAAGTTACTTGGTTTAATTAGGCAAACATAGCAATCAAGTCAAAATAAAATTCAAGATTGCGGTTTCCGAGATATTAATACCAACTTTCTTATTTCAAATGGCCGCCATATTTGATTTTTACACGCATAAATAGACTTTTTTTCTCTTTTCAACGATGTACAACAACCTATGTCAAAATAAAAAATAATGGAAATATTAATTGTTTAAATTTTAATTTTAATTTTTTAAATTATTTTTAAAGCAAATGTAACAAAACAAAAAGAGGTAATACAACCAAGTAGTAAAATAACAATAAATTATAAAAAATGCTCAAAATGTTGACCGTTATTGGCCAAACACAATTGACAGCGTTTTACAACACTGCCAGTTACTTTCCGCAATGTGTTGCGATTAATGCCGTTTATTGCCTCTGTCACTGCTTCGCGAAGTTCATCCACATTGTTATAATTGAAGTTACTTCCATAAACTTTGTTTTTTAAAGTGCCCCACAAATAAAAGTCAAGAGGTGTCAAGTCTGCAGATCTGGCTGGCCACTGTACAGGTGTATTAGTCGCTATTACTTTATTATTAAAACGTCCATTTAGATAAGTAATAACATCTCTGGCATTGTGTGCTGGAGCGCCATCTTGCTGGTACCATATTTGCATATTTTGTGCTAAAGGCAAATCATCCAATAAATCTTCTAAGGTTGTTTGAAGAATTTCCAAATAACGTTGTGCAGTTAGAGTTCCATCAAAAATTATAGGACAAAGGAAACGATTTCCCATTATGCCACAAAAAACACTAAAGCCGAACCGTAATTGGTATCGCCGTGGAATAACTATGTGTGGATTTTCTTGAGCCCAATAGTGCTCGTTATGACGATTAAATAATCCACAATTAGAAAAGTAAGATTCGTCAGTCGATAAAATTGTGTTTATAAAATCACCATTTTCCGTAATTTTGTTGATTAACCACCTGCAAAATGTTAATCTACGGATGTAATCATTTGGTTGTAAAGTCTGAGATAGGTGCAATTTATAAGGGTGAAACTTGTGCTTTTTTTAAATTGTTGATGCTCTAGACTTAGATACGTTAAATTCATTTTCTATCTGCCGACATGAAATGTTCGGATTAGCTGCCACACAAGCCAATGTTAATTCTTCATCATCAATATTTCTATTTCTCTTAGGTTTTTTAAACTTCCATACAATTGCATATTTCCATCCAATCTTTTAAATACCTTAATGTCCGGCTGCCTTCTTTCAGGAAAGTTTGCTTGGTATGTTTGTGCAGCAAGATGGGTTTTTTTGTAACACTTGATGTAATTACAAAACATATCGTATTGTTCAGATATTGAATAATTCGCCATTTCAAGTAATTAATATTTATCGATATTACAACAACTTAAGACAATACACATGTATGAATGATTAATACAACTGATAAACTAATGTAAGATGACAGTTAGTCGTTATAACAAATTTTGTTTTATTTTTATTTATGCCTACTTGTTTTAAACTTACAACAATTAATATTTCCATTATTTTTTATTTTGACATAGGTTATTGTACATCGTTGAAAAGAGAAAAAAAGTCTATTTATGCGTGTAAAAATCAAATATGGCGGCTATTTGAAATAAGAAAGTTGGTATTAATATCTCGGAAACCGCCATCTTGAATTTTATTTTGACTTGATTTCTATATTTGCCTAATTAAATCAAGTAACTTTTATTTAAAACTTTTTTTCGCATCTTTAATAATTATTGAGATATTTGATTTTTTTGAAAATCGCGATTTTCAGTTTGTTTTAAATATTTTCTAAACTGCTCAGAATTTTGAAAATTTCTCAACATAATCTGAATCAGCATAGAAAATTGCACAGCATTGCCTATTTAACCAGATCTCTAGCTTTAATAATAAGAAAGATACCCATGCAATCCTACTCTATTTAGGACACCCTGTATATAACCGTCGATGATAAAATTATAAAAGTATACTATTAGAATGAGGCCAACTTAAAATTAATTATAATTTGATATACCCCATCTTATGTTTTGACATTATATGACATCATTGCTCTTGAAAAAATTCTTCTATAGAATAATATGGGTTCGTTAGGGAATAATCCTTCATGGCTGTTTTTAAGTGTTTTTTTAAGGGGAAGCAGTTTATTAAAAATTCTTATTCCCACATAGCTTATTATTCCCCTCTCATATAATGTCGTTTGTCGGGTTGTTAGGGAGGAGGCGTTTCGAGTTTCTCTATGGCTTATATCTTTGTTCGTTCTGTATTTTGTGTTGTTATCACACATACATAGAGCAACATTGCATAGGTATAATGATCAAACTGTCATTATTTTTTTTTTTTTTTTAATGTGGCTTGCAGTGATCGCTCCACGGTGCGTTTGCAATTAGCCTTACTATTTTTTTTTAAATGATGAAAAGTCTGCATGAGTGCACCGAGTTTCCCCATATTATTATTCCATATTCGAGATGTGTTTTAATATTTGAGTTATAGAATGTTAACAGAGTAGAGTGGTTTACGCACTTAATTAAATTTCGGAGGGCATAGTGTCCTGAATTTAATTTATTTTCTACATGTTGTATATGTCTTTCCCATGTTAAGTGTTTGTCAATGTAGATTCCTAGATATCTTAATTCATCGATTACCGGTATCGTTCCTTTTGACCCCCGTACCAACATGATACGTTTGTTATTTGTTGTGTTTCCGCTTTGCATGGAAAATTCTATTATGGCTGATTTATTAGTGTTTTTCCGCTACCTACAACGTAAATAAGGATTGCATCCGTGGTTACAGGTACCGTAAGTGACTGATAACGTTGGTGGTGTTTGTCCTTAATTTTTACTTACGGAACTAGGAAAATAATAAACATAACCGTAACGCTCCAACATATAGGTGAGCAACACATTTTCGTCTATACCTACAGCACGGGCATTCTTTTTACATAACCACTGCTTAAAAAAATCGTAACAGGACACATACCATTTTCGATTTTGTCGGTAACAGGTTCTACACGCAATATTCGCAGCTTCGTTTGCATCCATGTTCGCAGAAAATTTCACTGGATTGACACAAACAAACAAAATTCGACATTGTTTTCTCAGTTGCTGGGTTGCCATAGGATGCATAGGTGACTATAAAAATTTTAATCCCAAATGTTATATTATTTTAGAATATTTCTGATCTTTTTTAAATATTATATTTCCGGTAGCGGAAAAAAAAAAATTAATAAGCAACACGGAACGTAAGGACAATTAACATTTTCAGCAGGCGACGAGCCTCGGCTCGTATTCGCCTACCACAAATGTTAATACGTCCTTACATTCCTTTTTGCTTAAATACCTATTTAATGTAAGTTGCTTTTCATGCTCCAGTCCTCCATTTGTTTAGTTATTAAATTGCTATACCTTATGTTATTTTCAAAACTATTACTTTGGATTATAATTGCTGAATCGTCAGCATATTGTGTTAGCTGAGCATTGGACGCTAAAGAACAATTTTTGTGTAGGTCATTACTGTAAATGATAAATAGCAACGGGGATAATATTCCTCCCTGTGGTAATCTGATTTGTACTGGTTTTATTGTTGATGTATAAGCTATTTGTTTTAATTGTTCATTGTCTTGTTTAATTTCTACATATTGGGTTCGGTTGTTTAGGTAACTTTCGAACCATGATAGCAAAGGGTCTGAGAGGCCGTAGCTTCTAAGTGTTCTGATTAACAATTTATGATCTACCATATGGAATGCTTTTTTGTAGTCGTAGAATATACCAGCAACCTTTCTATTTGCATCAAGGTGGTGTAGCACATATTTGATTATATCGTATAATGCAGTTGTGGTGCTTTTGCCCATGATGAGTGCTGGATAACAACTGGCTTGACTCGAAATAGTTTGTTAGCTTTTTATTCATCGTTTTATTTATGATTTTAGAAAATATTGATTGATTTGCTATACACCTATCCCCCGATTTACACGGTACTTGTTTTACACGTTTTCGCTTTTACACGGTTTATGCTACTCTGTGATTGAACATGCGCAGTGTACACATCTCACGGGGAATCCCGTGCTTATGTGCTGACTTGCTGCACACGCACACTGTGTTTGTATTTCTTCGCATAAAATTAAGGTTTTATCTACGGAAAATTGTATTTGAGTGAAAGTTTCACAGTTTCAGAAAGATTTAATTTTCCATATTCGTAAATTACAAGTGAGTGCATAATTTAGATTATTATAAATTAACGGCTGTGATTAAAGTAAAATTCAGAGGGAAAAAATGCGGGAAATTTTGGATGGAAATGATGGCAATTTACCAAATAGGTTTAATTAAAATAAAAAAATTAAAACATTTTAATTTGAATAAAAATAAATTATTAAACTTTTTCAATTTTCCCTCCAAAATTTCCCGCATTTTTTCCCTCTGAATTTTACTTTAATCACAGCCAAATTAACATAAATTAAAAAAAAAATTATAGGCTTATAATGAAGAAAGAAGTTAAAAGAAAAGTTATTTCTTTAGAAACTAAAATCGAAATTTTGGATCGCTTACGAAAGGGAGATAGATTAGTAGATGTTGCAAAATCATATAGCATGAACGAAGCTACAATAAGAACTATTAGAACAAATGAAAACACAATTAGAAAGAGTGTTGCAGCTGGCAATACCACGAGTATGGGCACAACATCATACACCAGAAATATCGCAATGGAAAAAATGGAGAAAGCGTTAATGCTTTGGATAGAAGATCAAACACAAAAAAGAGTACCCATTCATACGGGCGCTATAACAAATAAAGCATTACGAATTTACGAAAAAATTGTAGAGCAATTACCATCTTCTTCTTCAACTGAAAAGAAGCCAAATTATTTGGAAAGTCATGGCTGGTTTGAAAGATTTAAAATAAGACATTCTTTACACAGCTTAAAATTAAAAGGTGAACTGGCTTTTGGCGACGTAGATGCAGCCCAAGAATATCCAGCAAATTTTGCAGAAATTATTAACGACAATTCATACACCCCTGATCAGGTTTTCAATGCTGATGAGTCAGGGTTATTCTGGAAAAAAATGCCTAAAAGGACTTATGTCTCAAAATTGTATAAATCGGCTAGTGGTCATAAAGCAGCAAAAGATCGCATAACAATTCTTTTCTGTAGCAATGCTTCAGGAGATTATATTATGAAACCATTAGTGATTAACAAATCAAAAATGCCCCGTGCCTTTAAAGGAGTAAACATCAATAATCTTCCCGTTTATTGGAGGGCTAATAAGAAAGCGTGGGTTACTGCTGCAATGTTTACTGAATGGTTTCATGAATGTTTTATCCCAGATGCCAAAAAATATTTAAGTTCAAAGGGATTGCCTTTTAAAGTGCTTTTGTTAATTGACAATGCGCCGGGTCACCCACAAGATCTAGAATATGAGAACGTTGAAGTAAAATTTTTACCAAAAAATACAACTTCATTATTACAACCATTGGACCAAGGCATAATTTCTACTTTTAAAGCTTTGTACGTAAAACGAGCCTTTACATATATTTTGAAACAAATGGAGAACAATGAATCTTTAACAGTTATTAGTGCTTGGAAAATTTTTACAATATTAGACTGTGTGAAGCATATCGCCTTATCATACACTGCGATTAAGCAAACAACGCTCAATAGCTGTTGGAAAAAATTGTGGCCAAATGTAGTCAAAAATGAACATTCCATTTCAACGTTAAATGATGAATATTCGCAGATAGTACAGATGGCGCATTCATTGGGCGGAGAAGGTTTTGATGATTTTACTGTTGACGATATGGCAGAGTTAATGGCTGATAAAGAACTAAGTGAGGATGATTTAGTTAACTTAGTTTGCGAAAGTGAGTCTGACAAATCTGTTGAAGAGGAATTAGTACCAGTAACATTCACTGCTAAAGTCATCCGCGAAGGACTCGCATTGGGAAAAAAGCTGGGTAATCATTTTATACAAAATGACACAAACGTTGAAAGGGCTTTACGATTCCAACATGACATAAATCGCTGCTTGGCTCAATATGAAGAAGTTTACAAAGATCTTACAAAAAATTCGAAGCAATTGTTAATAACCGATTTTATTACCATCCCTCATAATGTAAATATTTCTGCTTCAAACATCGAATCGGCACAAATAACTTCGAGTGATGAAAGTGAATTCGAACCTTCGATTCCGAAAAAAAGAATGAGAGTAATTTCTGACAGTGATGAAGGATAATAAAACACCTTTGGTTTTATTTTTTGTTCTTCTGTTTAATGTATTGTAATTAAATAAAAAAAAACAGTGTTTCCGTAATATATTACATATTTTAACCTGTCAATGCATTTTATTTTTATTTCTGTGTACACCTAAAAATATTGAAAAAAAACTGTTATGTTTTCTACATACAAGACTAACTTAGAAAATTATTCTAAAATGAAATAAACGATCTTAAACCAATGTTATTATCTAGTAGTACTATACCTCATTTAATAACCAGGCGGACTAAATGCGAAAGTCATATTTACACTATAAAAAGTCACCAGAAAAGTAACCAGACATGTTTTGGCGGTAAAAATAAAATTATTTCAAATTCTTTTATCCATAACATTCATTCAACAATTATATCAACATATAAATTAATTCTAGGCAAACTTTCTTGATTATATAGTCAATGATATAGTATATAATATTAAAATAAGTACGAGACCCTCTTAAGAATTTAGGGGCATACTGAAAAACTCAAGTTGTACATATATTTATTTACATATAAAGTGGATTGAAGTATTAGGTATATTTTAAAAATACATATGATTCTGTAAAAGGTTTGAAATATAAATACTAGATTGTCGTGAAATAGAATTTTATTAAATTAAATCAATTTACCATTTAAAAACGTATAAGAACTTACTTAAAATAAATCTCTTTCATTAATGTATATAATGTTTAACGGGACTTCTTTGGCAAGTCAGCTCTATTCTTTAATTCAATTAATATTTAATTCAAAGTAGCAATTTCATTTTTAAAGAAAAATTCTCCGCACACAAAATTTTTGCTGCTTTCATTATAGATATCTTCGGTCGCTGGAAGTCCTTCAAAACGTTTAGGACTTGTTACTGCCCCAATCTCCGTACACTCCCTAATTGTGTGAAACTCCATACTTCCAGCCAATCCTAAATATAATGTATGTTTATGATTTGATTCCATATTGTAATAACTTGCGCCACACTTACCTAATGAATCGACAATTTTGTGTACGACGGCAGTAGGTTTTAAAGCCACTTGCATTAAAGTTTTATATAAGATAATTTTAGATTGTTTTTCTTCGAACGTTAATGCTCCAAAATCCAAGCATTTCCGTTTCTTGGGGGGCGAAAATGACACCAAACTTGTGCCGGCATATATCCATAGTTAAAAATAAAATAACTATTTCCAAGAAAATCGCGGGATGAGAGGTATCCATTTTTACACGATCAACGGAAGAAATAACTGACTAAAAACACAGAAACTGAGCCGAAACGCGTGGAATCGGTAGGACACAAGGAACAGCGAGCGATCAGCTGATCATAACAACGGCCATTACTGTTTTATGCAATTTGGGCCTGTGTAAAAACGGCGCCCCTTTGGCCAATCACAACAACGTATTTTGGCGGCAATAATTTGATTTAGTCCGCCTGGTTATTAAATGAGGTATAGTAATAACATGCAAATTTCTTTTGTATCATTCAATATCCGGCGTGGCACTAGCCAGGGAAGTAGTTGTTTCAATAAGTTATTTGTTTATAGTCTTAGTAAGACTTAATTTTTTGCTTGCAGATTAACGAACAGGTTGAATATTCATATATTCAGGCTACATTTCGTTTTCTTGTATTTATCTAATGCTTTCTGCAACAAGTAAAGTTGTTGTTTGTTTTAATTATGGCTAGGAGCGATGTGGAAGCAGTTCCCATAAATACTCCATACAATTCAATAGTCGGGGCATTTGAGTCCACCGCAGTTTCCTTCAAATTTTTGATTTGTTAATCACTAATGGTTTCATAATATAATCTCCTGAAGCATTGCTACAGAAAAGAATTGTTATGCGATCTTTTGCTGCTTTATGACCACTAGCCGATTTATACAATTTTGAGACATAAGTCCTTTTAGGCATTTTTTTCCAGAATAACCCTGACTCATCAGCATTGAAAACCTGATCAGGGGTGTATGAATTGTCGTTAATAATTTCTGCAAAATTTGCTGGATATTCTTGGGCTGCATCTACGTCGCCAGAAGCCAGTTCACTGGCTACATAATTAAAACGCCTCCTCCACCTTTATCTGCTCTACAATAACAATTTATTAATTTATAATTATGTATGTTAAGAATTGATATTTCGTGGCTGTGCAGCCACTGTTCACATATGCTCATTAAATGGGTGTAATTTTGTTTTTTTAGGAAAATGTCAAGGTTCGATTTTTTTTTCGAATACTCCTTGTATTTATTTGTGTTATATTTATGATGTTATCGCAATCTGTTGTTGTATAGCTGTCTCTTGTGGTATGGTTTACACAACCTTATGTGAAGAATGGTTTCAATAAAGCGACGACACTATGTTCTGATGCCCTTTTGAGATAGGTAGCTGCAACCAATGTTACCTGAAGATTATCAAACAATTCTTCTTTTGCCTAAAATAAATGTTGGATATGCTTATATTTTTGTACCAATTCCAATTTTAACTCCTAGCTGTCTTATTCAATACGTTTTTGTTTTTCCGAATGGCCAAATGGCGGTTGTAGGTATATACTAAAAGCAATCATTAGATCGGTAATATAGCAAATGAGCTTCTAGAAGCGGTATAGTTAAGTGCAGATCATCTCATTTTGTTGATTTCACAAAAGAGGGAACTGAACAAATATTACATTACCTTGATTATGCATACGACTTTAAAAATGGGAACTATTTGGAAATTAATGATCTTCTTGTAAGCATTGATTGGGATCAGTTATTCTTAACTATGAATATTGATCAAATGGTTGATCAGTTTTATGAGATTATAAACTACGCTATTTTAAAATATGTTCCAAAAGTGCAAATCAAATCTACTTCATTCCCTTGTTTGTTCAACAAAACCCTGATTAATTTAACAAAGCAAAAGCATGCAGCCCACACAAAGTATAAATCAAGCAACAATGATGCAGATTATATTTATTTTCGAATTTTACGCGATCGTTGTTCAGTATTGAGTAGATCATTGTATGAAACATATATTAAAAAAGTTGAGGCCAATATCCATCGGAGTCCCAAAGCCTTCTGGAAGTTTGTAAATGAATCTAGAAAGACGTCGGGGATCCCCTCAGCAATGATCTACAAGGACGCCCAACTGGAGAATGGAATGGACATCGTAAATTCATTTGCTGATTTTTTCTCATCAGTGTATGTTAGACCTAACGTCACCAGTATTAATTGTGAATATAATTTTGTTACATCAGTTGAGTCAAATCATTTTCAAATATCATTACAGGAAGTTTTTAACGAAATAATGCATCTGTCAAATAAGTTTAGTTGTGGCCCTGGTGGTATACCTGGTTTCTTTTAATCTAATTGCGTTTTTACAATTACTAAACCATTATATATATTATTTTCAACCTCGTTTAAACATTCTGTTTTACCTAATTCGTGGAAAACTAGCTATATAACACCAATTTTTAAAAAGGGCAAACGTAATAATATTGAGGATTATAAAGGTGTATCGATTCAATCTTCTATTCCTAAAATATTAGATAAATTGGTAGCAAAACAATTATTGTAGACTGCTAGACATCTTTTGAGTGACAGCCAGCATGGATTTACAGTGGGTCGGTCAACTATAACAAATTTGTTATGCTTTGAAAGTTACCTTTTAAGTGCCTTTGAGAAACAAAAGCAAGTTGATACGATATATACAGATTTCTCAAAGGCCTTTGATCGCGTCAACCATAGTATCTTATTAGCCAAGCTGGATGCATATGGTTTTAAGAGCCAAATTGTGGAATGGTTGAGATCATACCTATCTAGTAGATCGCAAATAGTGAAATTTAAAAATTTTAAATTTGAACCAATTTTTGTTTATTCCGGTGTGTCTCAGGGATCGCATATTGGCCCAATACTATTTTTAGTTGATTGCTTCAAATCTTCCAGTTGTTTATTGTTTGCAGATGACATTAATTTTTTTCGAATAGTGGACAATATTAATGATTGTTATAAACTTCACTCGAATCTTGATACTCTTCAAAGCTGGTATAATATAAATGATCTTCATTTGAATGTTGGAAAATGTAATGCTATTACTTTTTCTAGGAAAATTCAGTCATGTATATTTAATTATTCACTCAATAACTCGGTGTTAGTTAGGGTTTCAGTTATTAAAGATTTAGGTGTATTGTTTGACTCAAAGCTCAATTTCCATGTTCATTTTATTTGTAATAAAGCTCTGAAGCACTTGGGATTTATAAAACGAAGTTGTAACAAGTTTAGTTTGCACACTTTGAAGATTCTATACTTTACATTAGTTAGATCCACTTTGGAATATGCCTCTACAATATGGTCTCCTTATTATGACTGCTACACGGAACGGATTGAACGTGTGCAGCGTAAATTTGTTACAATTGCTGCTTTCAGATTACAAAATTGTAGTAATGTGTCGTACGATGATATGTGCCAAACGTTATGTATGGATACTATAAAAATTCGGAGAGTCAAAAATGACCTCATTTTGTTACACAAAATTATTTCAGGACGTATAAGCAGTAATGATATTGTCAGTCTCTAATTTTTTATGTCAATCGTGCTACTGTCATCATTAGAAGTAAATTTTTATTTCGATTACCGTGCGCTAGGACAAATTACAGCGTTAATAGTCCATTGTATAGATGTATGGAATTTGTTAACTGTTTGAACCATCTTCCTAATTTCAATATTATTGGTAGTACCTTCAAACTTGGTTACTACCTTATTATTGGTAGTAACTTCAAACAACAATTAAATTCTATACAACTATATCGATATTTTTAAGGCATTACGTGTATCAATGTAAGTTCTAAAACTGTAAGTTACCTTGTAGATTCTTTGTTTCTTCATAATTTCGTGTTCTTCACTTGAATGAAGTATATGTATATATTTTTTTGTATTTATATGTAAAATGGTGAATTCGTTAATAAATAACTAAATAACTAAACTAAACTACCTCTGTTGTTTCTGATTCGTCACTAGTAACTCAGACTGTCTCCTAGGCTCGAGGACACGTTTGTCTTGCACCTGATTGTACCTCCAGTGTGCGCACTCCCATATATTGAATAGCCAATGAAGCGACAAAACAGTCTGCGGGCAAAAAGTTTAACTCTGGCATATCAACTGATAAAAATGCACTATAAATCTAGCATAGTAAATCCCGAGATATGGGCAAAATAACTCTCTGGTTGAACAAACACTCTGGTTTCTGAGGGTTATTCATATGTTATTATCAACTATTAATTTCTTAATGTTTTTTTTTCAGATTCTGGTTATCACTGCTTTGGCAGATGATGTGAGGCTATTAGATTTGGATCCACCAGAAGCACAGCAAATCATAGAAAGCAAAGACACTTCGTTGAAGTACGCCCCAAAAATCGAATCCAACGTACCAGCCACTAGATTTTTGGGAAACGAGCCTCATCAAGTAGTAGAAGACATTTACCTCGCTAATCAATACCACGGTCAGGATGGTGTTGGGGGATATCTCTACGGATACTCCGTTCCAGACATCGCCAAAACTGAGAGGAAGAAGCCCAGCGGCGACTTGAAGGGAGCTTACAATTATGTTAACGGGCAAGGGCAAGAAATTAAGGTATGATATTTTATTAAATGTTAGAAACATGGCGGTGGCGACCAATATCTTATAAATTCTGTGGGGGGTCGGTGCTATGAGTATTTAATGCTCTCTCGTTCAGAAGTAGTCAAGTAAAGTTAAAAAAAAATAGACAATACAATCGATTATAACGATTTTGAGACCTAAATTTAACTTTGACTTTTCATTATCACAGAATATTCAACGTCATGGCTGCATTTCACTTTCGAAAAATTTACAAAATAAAACTACGACCGTACGCCATGGCCTCGGTGGTCTAGGTGAAAAAAACGTTCCTGGTGAAGACCGTTACTATGCGCTATTTTCATTTTAGGGATATTTTAGGAATCTATAAATGTACATTCCTTATCCAACGATTTCAAGAGAGACAATCGGTATACATTTTATTTATTCTAGGTTGAATATTGGGATAATGGCCAAGGTTTCCACCAAATCGATAATGTTCCAAAAATTTTGCCCAAACAAATTCCCGATTCTCCTGAAGTGCAGGCTGCCAAGGACGAGCATGCTAGAATTTGGGCTGCAGAAGCTGAAAGGAATTCCAAACCTATTGCGTAAGTTTTTTGAAGCAAATTCTATGTTGAAAAACTATTTTTTCTAACCGTAGTAGTAAGTGTATTATTTACACTTTGGGAGCATATCTTTCAGGTGTATTATAATGTGTATTTGTGTATACTTTGTTCCATTTTTATTTTTAACTAAGAAGGCTGTGGTTTCATTTTACACATGAACACAAAAAACAAATGATCTGACAGTGAAAAAATTATTAAATGTCAGATTTCTAACAAAATTGCCTAATTCATATATTAAATTAATTAAATTATTACTTCAGTCATTCAAGTGTGCTGATGGCAGCAACAAAACTGTCATTCTGACAGAGCCAGCTTAGTTAAAAATAAAAATGAAACAGAGTTTGTAATTGAGCTTGTTACTTCAGAGGAAATTTAAAATATTTATTAATCTGACAACGATTTTGTATTTATAGTTATTGCTAGTCTATAACTGGTTTGTCTTACTTTGTAGAAATCCTTACCCAAGCGCGAAACCGGGAGCGTATGCAGGACTAGGAGCTGGAGTTGGTGCTGGACAACAAACCTATCCGGCAACCACTAACCTAGGGTACGGTGGACAAGGAGGTCAAACAAGCGGATCTGGACAGGGCGGTTTCGGAAGCGGATCCAGTCAAGGAGGATTTGGTGGCTCTAAACCAACCTATGGACAGGGAGGTTTTGGAAGTGGACAAGGCGGAGCTGGTCAAGGAGGTTTTGGAGGAAGCCACGGAGGAGCTGGACAACAAGGTGGACAAGGAGGTTTTGGAGGCTCTGGACAACAAGGAGGTTTCGGAAGTGGACAAGGAGGAGCTGGACAGGGAGGTTTCGGTGGTAGTCATGGAGGAGCTGGGCAACAAGGCGGTTTTGGAGGAGGTGGACATCAAGGAGGTTTCGGAAGTGGACAAGGAGGGGCTGGACAGGGAGGTTTCGGTGGTAGTCATGGAGGAGCTGGGCAACAAGGCGGTTTTGGCGGAGGTGGACATCAAGGAGGTTTCGGAACTGGACAAGGAGGAGCTGGACAGGGAGGTTTCGGTGGTAGTCATGGAGGCGCTGGGCAACAAGGCGGTTTTGGCGGAGGTGGACATCAAGGAGGTTTCGGAAGTGGACAAGGAGGAGCTGGACAGGGAGGTTTCGGTGGTAGTCATGGAGGAGGAGCTCAAGGCGGATATGGATCTAAACCAGGTTTAGGACAACAAGGCGGATACCAAGGAGGAAGCCAAGGAAACTACGGAGGCGGCAACCCCAACCAGATCGACTACTCAGGCCAATACAGCGAAAACTCACAATCCTACGCGAAGAACCCGCAGCAAAAGAACGATGAGGAAGAGGAGCCTCAAGGCCCTCCAAAAGGTTTCTTCTACAACTATGATTATCCAGTTGGAATTATTGTATCCAAACCAGGCCAACAAAAACGTGAATCCCTTTCTTCAGTCTACAACACTAACAAGCAGCTCTTTGAGGAGCAGCTTAAAGGAGGCGCTGCCGTCCATGGAGGCTCCTCATATCCGAGTTACCAAGTACATGCTTAAGCTTTAAATCTAAAAGTTGATAAGAAAACACGCCGCTTCCAAGGTTCGTGATAGTTTGTACACGTATTTATTTCTTTAGTAACCGCGTCGCTTATTTTATAGTCGATATTCAATTATTTATTTATTTCCATTAATTGGTAACAATGTTTTTTTATTAAAAATATATGAACAAATAAATACATTGTAAAACAAATAAATAAATACCCTGTTGCATTAATTATAACCTTCTAAAAACTTACAAACTTACCTTCTACTGACCAATCAATGTCTAGAAATACTTAGTTCAGCGTTCATCAAACTCTAAATGAATACTTCAAATTATGAAACTTTTTTTATGATTAGTATATTAACTGATCGTATAAATGAGTGTTATTAGCAGAAGAATCTCGTGGCTGAAATAAGAGAGAAATTGGTATGATATGATCACCTTAGATACTGAAGAGGATGGTTTTGGCAATTCATACGTGGTAATTCGTAATTAAATTAGCAATTCGCAATTAATAGTTAGTTGTGGTTACAACAACGTGAATTTTTAATTAAGTTCATATCAAAGATATGTAGGGCGACTTGTGGAAGTTCGGCGAGAAGAAGATTTGATCGAAACATCAGCAAAATATTTGCTAATTCTATTACTAAGACTCAGTATTGTGGCATAACGAGCGGCATCTTTTCTCTAAGAAGATCCACGAGCCGCAGCTGGTGGCTATTTCTGTGTGTGAAGACTAAATAGTAGAAATCAGGTTAAAGAGCTAAAGTGTTAAATCAACAGCTTTTTTGTGTTCAACTAATAACTTAACATGATTAACCCCCAAATTCATATTCATCCATAATTTTCATCATTTCCCCATCGATCTTGATTCCTCCCAAAAGCTCATTTATATTTTCAAAGTTAACATTTCGCTCATAATTTCTGTAATTAACTTGAGAACGTTTCCTACTTCCTTGACTTGAAATGAAATCTTTTGGAGAAACGTTCGTATTTTCATCTTCCTCACTACCTTTAATTTCTTCGTGTATTCCTTCTAATGATATTTTTAAACTATTCCTACTTTCTTCACTAAAATCTTTTGGAGAAATGCCCACCTTCTCATCCACATCACCACCATTAATTTCTTCACGTATTTCTTTATTTGATATTGTTGAACGTTTCTTAATTCCTTGATGAAAATTATTTGGACCAATAATTAATATCTCTTTTTCATCACCACCAGTATCTGAACTGATCTTTTCTACCCCAATATTTTCTTCCACCTGTGAACCGGATTGAACTTGCTCGCTAGCATTTTCTTCTACTGCAGTGTTTAAATTATCTACATCACTAACTTCAGTACTTAGAATAGCATCTTCAAGATTAGTGTCACCATTTTCATCAGTATTTTGTGTTTGTTCATCAGTATTTTGTGTTTGTTCATCAATATTTTGTGTTTGTTCATCATTTACTTCTTGACCATCCACGATTGGATGATTAGCTTCTGTTGATTCTCCCGTGGGGCTTTCATGAAGGGGTGTCGTTGCTGCCTTTGTAGTTATTCTCGTTCTGAACATTGGAAAGAGTAACATAAAAGGTTTAGGTCCGCTTAGGTTGTTATTGTTATTGTTATTCAAAAATGGTATTCTTTGGATGATTCCGGTGGTGAAGTTGGAGATGCCGGAGGTGATGCTTCCGAATGTGTCCGGGATGTTGATTTCGACTGGAAGCCAATTTGAGTCTTGAATCCAGTTGCCTAGAAAATCCCAGAATCCTCTGGAGCCTTGCAGCATCACGATTGGTCCGTATCTAAAACAAATATAATAATAATTAGATGAGGTTAAAAAAGATATTTTTTTTTATATTTATAGTGACTAGTACGATTTTTTTAATTGCCTTTATATATCGTCTGATCATAGTGTGAACAAAAGTACATTTGTTGATTTTACAGTTTTGTGCCATTTGTAATGGCAATGGGGTTTACTTAGTTAGCTTATTAATTATTAGGTATTCAAAAGTTTTATTAGATATATCTTTTTTAAATTTAATAACTGTTGATACTGTTGTAAACATATCTTCTAGCTAGTTTTTAACAATGTATCGGTAAAAAATACAGTATAGTCATATAAAACTTTTAGAAATACTTGGTTCTAGAGTCTAGAGCAGTGTTTCTTAACCTTTTGGGGCCCACTTTGCCAGGGCCTATTCTTAATTCGCCCACTTCACATTTAATAGCTTAAAACAAAGTTTAAAGTTTCTCGATTGTGATGACTTGTATGTTAAAATTTAGAGAATTTAGTATGGTCTTAAAAGATATTAAGAAATATTCATGTCGAAATCTGAAATTTTAGATTTTATAGAATTGCTAAAATATTGAACGTGTTTTTGATGATCATGATTACTTGTTAAAATGTAAAGAATTTATTTTATTTTAAAAAGTATTAAGAAATATTAATAATGTATTAACGAAAACTGTCAAATTCCTACAAGTTCAAAGGCAACAAATTGACGATTTCGATTTTTAAAAATTGCTGAGGTGAAAAGCATTTCTTGATTATGATCATTTATATGCTAAAAGTATAAAACATTATTAATGTCAAAGTAACAAAAATTGACAAACTGAAATTTTTCAAGATCAAATTAACAAAATCGCGTTTTTGATGTTGAGAAATTGCTTAACTTCCGAACGCCTTACTTGGTTTTGATGATTTAAATTCCAAAATATAGCGAATTCAGAGTGTTTAATTTTTTTTAAGAAATATACACATCGTTCAAAGAAAATGCTAAAATCTGTTGTTTTCCAAGTTAAAAGTCAACAAAACCACGTTTTTGATTTTGAAAAATTGCTTAGCTTCCGAACGCCTTACTTGATATTTATGATTTAAATTCCAAAACGTACCGAACTTAGTGTATTTTAGAAAAATATTAAGAAATATACATATCGTTCAAAGAAACTTGCCAAAATCTGTTGTTTTCCGAGTTCAAAATCAACAAAAACGCTTTTTTTATTTTGAAAAATTCCAAAACTTCGAACGCGTTGTTTAATTTTGCTGATTTAAATGTTAAAATGTAGCAAATTTGTGTTTTAAAAAAGTATTAACACATAATCATGTCGAGTCAAAATCGTTTTCAGTTTTTTAAAATTGCTAAGGTGTTAAACACATTTTTTGATTATAATATGTTGTTAAAAAGTAAAGAATTCAGTGTCTGTGTTGTATTAAAAATACCCATGTCGAGACAATGGAAATTGCCAAAATCAGAAATTTTTCAAGTTCAAAATCAACAAAATCAAGTGTTTGATTTTGATAAATTGTTTAACTTACGAGCGCATTATTTGATTTTGATGATTTTATTTTCGAAACATAGAGAGTTTGGTGTTTTATTAATATTAAAAAAGTGTAATTTCGCAAATTTACAAGTCAAAGTTCAAGGACATTTCGTTCTAATCTAATAATAATCTTAAGTCACATGATTAATTTTTATCCGATTTCAGCCATCTCTGATGACGGGTATTTAAAATGCATTCGCTCCCATAAAATGACCATCGCCCCCCAGATGTGGATTCTCAGAAAAACGCTCAACTTAAACGTCGATCGCCCACCAGAGGGCGATATCGCCGACGTTGAAAACCACTGGTCTAGAGCATTTAACAAAATACCGACCACAATAAAAAAATCGTCAAGTATACCATGAGATCAAAAAGTCGAAAATAGTTGGCAGCCCTTAAAATATAAGGTAACTAACAGCAGTTACAGAGAATGGGTATTTTGGCCTGGAAAACCCTGAAATTTAAATAAAATAGCCAGATAATTAATCTTAAATGTATTATTAATAATGATGATCAGTTCTGAAAGTAACTAATAATGTTTAAAATAGACAAAATCGGCAGATGAAATACATAAAAGTATTTTTAACACAATTAACAAAATGTACACTGCACTGTGTTGGAGAATTGCAGACAGCCAATATAATTTTAATTAAATTATTTTAGGGATTCTTAGAAAATGTACAACCAAATATTTTCGACTTTTTGATCTAACGGTATATATCGGGTGTGTATAAATTGGCGGATAATCTACATGTGGCGATGTTCTTCCTAAAATTATGAATAGAAAAGGCCGATGAAAAAATGTACCATGCCTCATAGGCCATCAGGAGCCATTTAAAAGAAATGTACATTTGGCAACATAGCATTCACGAGCTGCCCTGTTTATCAATAATCTCATGGTTCAGAGTAGAAGGTAATAGATAGATAGAGCGGAGTTTATTTACAGATGCAAGGTAAAACAGATTTTGAGTAAATAGTAAAATCCATTTTAATTGAACAAAACAAAACGAAAATAACACAAATACACTGAATCGCGGGCACTAAGCAAACTCATAATAATGAGAAAAGGAGAATTGGCACAAACTTGGAACAAGCAAGTTTGAATGAATTATTTGTGTCAAAGTGACATAAGCGGGTGTCACGTTGCCGAACGCATTTTTTATAAAAATAAACTAATTAAGAAGTGTTAAAAATACAATTGTGAGATAGAAAGACAGCACACGATGACGAATAATTTTCAAACTAGTCATACTATCGAAATTGCAGTGTTTTCTGTAAGTTAATATCGAATAATAACGCATATTTAACGACTGGATATTCAAACTTTGAGGACCTCGTGAAGACTCAGGAAGCATGGTACAACATTTTAGACTTAAGACAAGCTGCTTAGAATTTTTGAAAGAATATCGTCACGTGTAGATTATCCGCCAATTTATACACACCCGATATACTCATTAAATAGTATATTATGCAACAAGTGTTATAAACGGCACTTTAGTTACGAGTTAATTAGGCACGAGCGGAGCGTAGCGGAGCGAGTGTTTAATAACGAGTGTCTAGAGAAGTTTATAACACGAATTGCATACTATACTTTTTCTACGACTAATTTGGTAAAATTTTGAAATTATTTTATTATCTTAAATGAACATGGTAACTACATTATTATTAAATTAGTCTACTTGGGTAAATATACATTAACAGTTACGTTAGAGACATTATGGCAATTGCTAAAGGAAATCATTGATTCTCCTAAATTTCTTTGATGTTTTGTATTATTTATTTGATTTAAGTTGAAAGTATTCCTTGGTTCATTTATTCAATTTTTATTTTGACAGATTATTGATAAGTGACAACTAACTTGATTTTGAGTTTCAATTGATTTTAGCGATTTAAAAATCTGGAGCTAACTTCAGCCCATGACTAAAATGCACAAAGTCACAGTTTGTCAAGGTGTGTTTAAAGAATCACTTAGCGTCATGGAAACATATGCGATAAATGACGTTTTAGAGGTAGGAGTAGAAAATAGTATATTATGCAACAAGTGTTATAAACGGCACTTTAGTCACGAGTTAAAATTAGGTACGAGCGGAGCGAGTGTTTAATAACGAGTGTCTAGAGAAGTTTATAACACGAATTGCATACTATACTTTTTCTACGACTAAATTGGTTTTTGAAATTATTTTATTATCTTAAATGAACGTGGTAATAGTACATTATTATTAAATTAGTCTACTTGGGTAAATATACATTAACAGTTACGTTGAAGACATTATGGTAATTGCTAAAGGAAATCATTGATTCTCCTAAATTTCTTTGATGTTTTGTATTATTTATTTGATGTAAGTTGAAAGTATTCCTTGTTTCATTTATTTATTTTTTATTTTGACAGATTGTTGATAAGTGACTAACTTGATTTTGAGTTTCAATTGATTTGAGCGATTTAAAAATCTGGAGCTAACTTCAGCCCATGACTAAAATGCACAAAGTCACAGTTTGTCAAGGTGTATTTAAAAACTTAAAATGCACGAGATGTTTATGGTATGTCAAGTGGAGCTATTAAATATGTAAAAGATCTAATTATAGCTCCTGTAACAAAATTAATTAACAGCTGTATTCGTGAAAATGTATTTCCAACATGCCTCAAAATTGCAACGGTTATTCCATTACATAAAAAAGGTTCACTTGCTGATATTAACAATTATCGTCCTATATCGCTTTTGCCAATTATATCAAAGATATACGAAATATTGCTTTTCAATAAAATATTGAGTTTTCTTGATGTAAATCAAGTGCTAAGTGATAACCAATTTGGTTTTCGTAGAGGACGTTCAACGGGGGACGCGGTTAGGGTTTTTGTCGAAGAAATCATCGAGGCTTTTGAAGCTGGTAGATATGCAGCAACTTCATTCTTTGATCTTAGCAAGGCCTTTGACTGCGTTCCTCATGACGTCTTACTTCGAAAATTATACTTTCATAATTTTAGTCCACTTAGTTGTCGATTAGTAAACTCATACCTTCAAAACAGAAGGCAATGTGTTGTTGTCAAAGGTCGCTCGTCCGCATTCGTGTCGGTATCATGTGGTGTACCTCAAGGATCAATCCTGGGGCCACTACTTTTTTAATCTATGTTAACGACCTACCATGCCATATTGAGAATGGTAACATTTTGATGTACGCCGATGACACAACATCAATAAATACGGACAGTGATTACCAAAATTCACGGAACCATAGAGAACAGCTAAATGATCAGGTTCGGAGGTGGTTTAACTCAAATAAACATTCTTTAAATGTCGCAAAAACTGTTCATCTAGTGTTTTCTCTAAAATCTAACAACGAAGAGCATGGTTCTTGTAAATTTTTAGGGATTAACCTAGATACCAAATTAAGCTGGAAATCGCACGAACACGAACTGAGTAAAAAACTGAGCCGGGTGACATATTTGCTTAGGAACTTGAGTAATTCACTTCCGAAATCTGTCGTTATTGCTGCATACCATTCCCTCTTTCAGTCCAACATAAAATATTGCATATTAACATGGGGTCACTCCAGTACTGCTACCAGAATATTTGGCTTGCAGCGCCGTGCCGTGCGAGTGCTGGCAGGCATAGGCTATAGAGATGAATGCAAAGAATCCTTTAAAAAACTTAAAATATTAACATTACCAGGACTATTTATTTTGGAATGTCTGCTGCATGTCCGTAAAAACGTTGTATCATATTTAACCCATGAAAATATTCACAGTCACAATACTAGGGGTCATGAGCTAATCTGACCTGAACGATCAAGGCTCACTAGATGTAAAAACGGTATAAATTTTTATGGGCCAAAGATATTTAACCTTCTGCCACATGAAGTAAAATCTCTCCCCATTGTAAAATTTAAAAATTCTGTTAAATCATACTTGATAAGTAAAGCTTTCTTCAGCATAGAGAAACAAAATTTCTAGATTTGAAATTGTGATCGTCCTAGTTTTAATGATAGTTGTACGGTTTTAATTACTTATCTCGCCGTTTGTTTTTTTAATAATTTATTTTAATCGATTTTAGTGCCCATGTATATTCATTTTAATTTGTATGTAATATGTCCATTATATTTTAATTATTTATTCAACGGTTTTTAATATGTTCTTTACAATTTGGTGCAATTTGTTTGTATCAAGGTTGATACTGATTTTATAAGTTTTTAATTTTTGGACAGTTGTCCGCGTCCATGTTTATTTTAATTGATTTCGTTTATTTTATATATTATATTTTATTTATACATATATTTTATTATTCTAATTAGTCCTATTATTTTACACGTGTGTTAATTATGTTTATTTATATGTTATTTTTTATTTATGAATATTTAAATTGTTCATGTTTGCATGCTGTATTTATTACCAATTTTACTTCATTTCTTGTATATTTTCTTTCACTATCTACATGACGTTTGTAAACTATTGGGTATTAACAATAATAAAATTACTTATTTACTTACTTACTTAAAGAATCACTTAGCGTCATGGAAACATATGCGATAAATGACATTTTAGAGGTGGGAGTAGAAAAAATTTATAATGAATGACATTAGTGTGACAGCAAATGCACACTATGATCAAAATAAACATTGTTTCAGTTTTTATTTAAAAAGTATTAAAAATTTGCTGAAAGCTGTCGAACATAAAACTTTGTATGTAACGGGTACATAATTTAACTTTATGGATTCGTCTTATTTATAGTCAGACCTTAAACTTTAACGCACATCCATAAAGTTCTAAATTATGTACTTATTATATAAATATCTATTAGTGTATTTATTTTTATCTGTTTAGATTGACCTGTAATCATTCAAAGGTAATACATGCTTATTATTATTGTGTGTGTTATTAATAAAACGATCCTTATTAATCAGTAATACCTTGGTAAACCGTATCCTCCTTCATTTTCTGTTACTAAATCCACGTAATAATCATGGTAAGGTGTTGGCGTCGCGACGCCCACAAGTAATGTCATTAAACTCAGGACAAGTGTGCACTGTATTGTCGCGGTCATCGTGAGCACCACGGACACCTACTTTCTTCGGCACAGACACCGCGTGTGTGTTTTAAATGACCAGTTACAGACGTTTTAGTCCACTTTCTGGATAACTGTACAATTCTTCTTCGCCGACTCACAAATGACTTAATCGGATGCATTAGCACGCAGTATTACCGTTCAGGAATTAGTTTGAAGAGCGTAGGAAAACATTTGAATAACTAAGTACAAGCATATAGAATATAGAAAGCAAACAAAACAATATATTGGAAACTATTTATGTTGTATCACATTTTTGTATTTTGTTGTCTTTTTAAATTTACAGGAGAATTTGGTTTTGTATTATATTTTATTTATATGTGAACATCTAATGTCTTCTGCCAGTCCCAAATGATTGAGAAATGTAAAATCTAGGAAAAAGTACATATATACAAGGCCGAAAAAATAGGACAACATTGTAATCTAGCGCGTATATATTTTCTAAAATTTTCTTGTACATCAATAAATATAGTATTGATATAATTATTATTAGAATTAGGTTTAATAGCAAGAAATATTGTTGTTTAAAAGCAGTGACGGCTCACGGGGTGACCCTAGCCACCACGGTTGTACCATGAGTCAAGTAATTGATAATATTTAATAAAGAAAATATCAATTCGAAACTCATTGTAAATCAAAAGTCAAATTAATGCTGTAGCGATTGGTTAACCAACACAATTCTGTGGTGATATTGGGCAGTAATCTACTTTGTATCGATTTCCTTTTAAAAAAATAGTGAGATTTTGATGATACAATTTGTTTATTTTGGCATTCTTTAAATTTTTGTTTATGTAAATTTGATGCCACTACTATTACATCAGTATCATAATTATACTGGTTTGAATGAAAAATGCAACACCAAGAAAAACAGCGAGAATTTATTTAATTTTTCTACAATTGATAGCTTCCGGTATAATAAGTAACTAAATTTCAATAAAAAACTCCTTCGTCAAACCTCTTTTTAGGATGATTTTATATACGAAAAATAGCAATATCAAATGGTGTTTTTATAAACATGGAACAATTTGGATTAGTTTTCTCGTGATAATAGTGCGAAGAACATCATTTAAAATGCCCAAGTGATTTCGAGCGAGGTCGTATTATTGGCATGAGAGAGGGTGGTCTTGCGTTTAGAGAAATTGCCAATAGAATGGAACGTGACGCAACCACAGTAATGAGGTGCTGGCGAACATGGTCTGAGGAAGGTTTTCATGGACGTCGGAGAGGATCTGGACCACAGCGAAAAACGGCAGACCGCGAAGAACGCAGGTTGAGACTTTTGGCGATAAGAGAAAGATTATCCACTACGCGGGCCATTGGAAACACTTGGAGGGATACATTAA
This sequence comes from Ocypus olens, assembly GCA_910593695.2. NCBI lineage: Eukaryota > Metazoa > Arthropoda > Insecta > Coleoptera > Staphylinidae > Ocypus > Ocypus olens. The sequence continues at coordinate 36,080,685 of OU343056.1, forward strand.
ATGTTAGAATCTCAATATCATCGAATACGGAGTTTTGGAATGCGTAGTTATCGTCCTTTTTGTTGCCTTCCCCTGACTCCACGTCATAGAGCTTCTAGGTTGGAATGGTGTAGAGAACGGGTGAATTGGAGACAAGAATGGCAACAAATTGTGTTCACTGACGAATCCAGATTTTGTTTGTGGGCCAACGATGGACGTAGACTTGTCAGACGTTTCCGCGGTGAACGCAGAAATATGGACTTCGCGCTTCCTCGGCATACTGCTCTCACGCAGGGGGTGATGATTTGGGGTGCCGTCACGTATGGTGGTAGGTCCCCTCTAGTTTTTATTCCTGACACCCTAAATGCTTGGCGCTACGTACAGACTATTTTAGAGCCCGTTGCACTGCCGTACTTACAAGGGTTGCAAAACCCTATCTTTCAGCAAGATAATGCTCACCCATATACAGCAAGGGTAACAATAGAGTGTTTAGAAGAAGCTAACGTTGTAGTGCTTCCATGGCCTTCTCGTTCACCAGACCTTTCGCCCATCGAACATGTTTGGGATATGATAGGCGTCAGACTAGGAAATTTACCCCGTGCCTCAGACACTTTGGACAAACTTCGTTTGCAGATTCAGGAAGCTTGGGATGAGCTACCCCAAGAAGATATTGATCACCTCATTCAAAGCATGCCGAACCGCTTGAATGAGTGCATTAGAAACAACGGACGACCGACTCATTATTAAAAAAATGCTTGTGTAAGTAACTTTTTCAACTGAAATTTTGATCGTTTACTTGAGACATTCAAACACAACTTCTGTGAAATTTTCATTAAAATCTGACCATAACTTATTGGTGTGGCATTTTTCATTCAAACTAATATAGTATATATATATATATATATAGTGAAGTGTGAGGTGTAACGGGAGAAAGGTCCAGAATTTCGATATAGTCCGCAGGGAGCAATAAACCAGATGTAGTGTGTGCTCAGTCACTATATTTCGCTATAAGTAGCCAACGTTTCGCGTAAAACATTTACGCATCATCAGGGCCTAAAATTAAATGTTACAATAAATTTTAGTGAGGAGTGAAATGATCAAAATTGAGAAAAATTTTACAAAGTAAAAGCTGAAGGCAATGAACAAGAAAACAAAAGAGGTTAAACTTACTAGTAAACGATTAAAATAATGATGTCCTGCGGTGCGTGAGGCGACCGCGTGGTGAAGAGGTTAAGAAGATCGTCATGGTGATCGTGTGTAGACGAGGCGTTAAAATTTAAAAATACAAAAGCACATCGCAAATAACATGTGCGCGTAACTTAATAGGGGCGCAACAAACCACTTAAATCAGAAAATACACAGTGGATGAACAGATTAAAAGCACAGTCGGCAGGTGTAAAATTGACGGTGCAAAATGGCGTTCAACAAGTACAACACTGTTGTGGTTCGATCCGGTGGAATTTCGCGGTGGGAAAAAGGAGATGGGCGGGGCAACGTCTATCGAGGCCGGAGATGTTGGTGGGAAATAGTGTACGAAAAAGCGCGGCAAAGACTGTTTTCCTTTCCCCATCCAAACCGTCGAGCGAAACCGACAACGGTCAAGATGGGAGAAGGAGAACAACCCCTGACTCGAGTACCAAAAAAGTAATGTAGTCGCAATAGTACAACGGTACACAGGCCCTGACCCAGTGCGAAACTGAAAACCGTCACATTATGTCGATGTGCTATCCGGGAAAGAAAAGAAAAAACAAATTTAAAAAAGGGGAGAAAAATTTAGAGCAAATAGAAAATATAAAACCGGGCGCTATGGGATGTACGGGAATGAAAATGAGCAAGGGGAGGAAACCATTATAAGTACTGAAGGCACAATAATGGGTGAAACAATAAACTGTACGTATCAAAAAAAAAAATTAAATTATATTAAATGTAAGAGAATGGGGTGAAAATTGAACAGTACTAAATGATCTCTCACAGGAGTGTCAAACACACAAGAGAAAGGGGGAAAACAAAAAAACAAAACAAACAACAAGACAGTGTAAGGGAGGAAAGGACTGAGATATGGTGGAATGGGGCTAATGGGACGGGGAGGCTAGGGACAGAAGGTTACTGTAAATTATGCTAAGGCCCTCGATGTCCTTCTTGAAATTCATTGGTTTTCCTTGTGCTTGTATGTAACACATTTCAAGGAAGTTCCTTTTGAAGGAATTCTGTTCGATCTGTGCACAGAATTTTGGCATTTTTATAGTCTGGTATGTGATCAGTGTCATTACAATGAACACTGAGACCAGTGGATCGTGGTTTATGCCTGACGTCGCTCTTGTGAAGGGCCAAGCGTTTACTTAGTTTTTGGCCAGTTTGGCCAGTGTAAACGAGGTCACAGTGTTGGCATTTAATAGCATAAACAACGTCGTGTTTGTAACCAACGGGAATAGGATCTTTGAGACGGGAGAAAAAGAGGAGTTTAAGGGTGTTGACATTGCTGTGGGCGATCATCAAGTTCGGGGCAACTGAACGGAAAATGTAGGTAAGTTGTTGGGATAACCCATCAACATAGGGCAGCTTACGATAAGCAATTCGGTCTGAGCCTGTCACATCGTTGGACGGAATAATAACTACACGCGCTTCAACGGCACGACTAGGTGTGCGAAACAACAATCTCTTCAACAGCTCCGGCGGATAAAGGTTGTTTTTCAGGATCTGGAATAATTTGCTGATGTTAGGGGCATGGAAAGAGGGATGGGTGATCCGCACAATTCTGGACTTAAGTGCCACAACTGTGTTGTACTTGTATTTACGCGGATGATAAGAGTCGAAGGGAATGTACCTGCCAGAACTGGTCGGTTTAATGTACCAGTCTAATTTAATAGTGTTGTCTGATGATCTACATACCAAGGTATCTAAGAAAGGTACATTTCCATCGGTCTCCGTTTCAACAGTAAATTGTAGATTAGTATGAAAAGAATTGAAAATATCTAACGTGTTTTGAATCTGTGTCACAGGTACAGCGCAAATTAAATCGTCAACGTATTGAAAAATGAAGGGGAACACAAATGGAACCTGATCAGAGCAAAAGTGTAAAACTGAGTTCATGACTATCTCAGCTATTGAGGGGCTGATAGGCCCTCCCATAGGGCAACCTGAAATTTGCTGGTAATAAACTTGATTGTAGGAAAAAAAAGTTGAGTTGAAAAGAAAAGAAATGACAGAAATAAATTCAGGGAGAGGAATGGTAGTATTTGGTTCAATGAGGTGAAAATTATCAGTAATAATTTTGATAACTAGATCTAAAGGGATGTTGGTGAATAGGGACATAACGTCAAAGGAGACTAGACAGAACCCAAGTGGAAGTTGAAAATTAGTAATTTTATCGGCAAATTCAAAAGAGTCTTTAATACGGAATTTGTTGTAACTAGAAAAAGAGTTGTCGATAATTTTAGCAATGAATGTAGCAAGATTTTTTGTATGACTGTCAACGCAAGCAATTATTGGTCTGAGGGGGCGGCCCTCTTTGTGAATTTTGGGGAAGCCATAGTATTGGGGGCAAGAGCCCTTATAACATTTGAGATGACGTGCGGTGGGTTGGTCTATGTACTCCTTTTTTAAAAGTTGATCTACTAGTTTATTGAGGTTGCGCTCAAGGGAAGGGGTGGGGTCACTTTTTAGGATTTTGTAAGTATCTGTATTGTTCAAAAGTTCTAGGGATTTAGAGTTGTATTCTGTTTTGTGGAGGATAACAGTGCAGTTGCCTTTATCCGCGCTGGTAATGATCAAATGGGGGTTATTTTTCAAGAAAATTTTGGTATGTTTAATTAATTTATCAAACGGTGAGGCCTGTGAAGGGGAGGTTACAAAGTTAGTAATGCAGTGTGTTACTTTTGCTCTAGTCACGTCCCTTTCGGGTTCTGGACATTGTTGGATGATACTTTCAACGTTAGAGAGAAGAGAGAACAAGTTAATCTCTGTGTTTTTGATTGGTACGCAGAATTTAGGGCCGTAAGCTAAGATTCTATTGATATCTGGAGGGATAGGTGTATCTGTGGTGTTAACTATCCATTTATCTATTGATGGTTGATGTGCCTTAGGGGACTGAAGGTTAGTGATCTTTTTTAAATGGTTTTGTTTAGTTACGTTAAAAAAATACAAGTATCTCTTCTCTTGAACGTTGAGAAAATTGTGTAAAATCTGTTGTGGTAGTCTGAGGGACAATTCATATTCTAAATCTAACAATGATTGTTCAATAAATCTAATAACCGAGTTACATTCGTTAATACTGATGTTGAGAAAAACTTTCATTACCGTACAATTAATGTCTTCAAGTTTCTTTAAGTTGTTAAAGTTGATCTGATCCGGGAAGCGGCGAAGTTTGAAAGTGTTGTGAATGAAGTTGGGGATGAGGCCTCTTCGTCTGCATTCAAGTAGAAAAATCAGGCGGTTTCTGTTGACGGCGATTCAAAACACGTTAGATATTTTCAATTCTTTTCATACTAATCTACAATTTACTGTTGAAACGGAGACCGATGGAAATGTACCTTTCTTAGATACCTTGGTATGTAGATCATCAGACAACACTATTAAATTAGACTGGTACATTAAACCGACCAGTTCTGGCAGGTACATTCCCTTCGACTCTTATCATCCGCGTAAATACAAGTACAACACAGTTGTGGCACTTAAGTCCAGAATTGTGCGGATCACCCATCCCTCTTTCCATGCCCCTAACATCAGCAAATTATTCCAGATCCTGAAAAACAACCTTTATCCGCCGGAGCTGTTGAAGAGATTGTTGTTTCGCACACCTAGTCGTGCCGTTGAAGCGCGTGTAGTTATTATTCCGTCCAACGATGTGACAGGCTCAGACCGAATTGCTTATCGTAAGCTGCCCTATGTTGATGGGTTATCCCAACAACTTACCTACATTTTCCGTTCAGTTGCCCCGAACTTGATGATCGCCCACAGCAATGTCAACACCCTTAAACTCCTCTTTTTCTCCCGTCTCAAAGATCCTATTCCCGTTGGTTACAAACACGACGTTGTTTATGCTATTAAATGCCAACACTGTGACCTCGTTTACACTGGCCAAACTGGCCAAAAACTAAGTAAACGCTTGGCCCTTCACAAGAGCGACGTCAGGCATAAACCACGATCCACTGGTCTCAGTGTTCATTGTAATGACACTGATCACATACCAGACTATAAAAATGCCAAAATTCTGTGCACAGATCGAACAGAATTCCTTCAAAAGGAACTTCCTTGAAATGTGTTACATACAAGCACAAGGAAAACCAATGAATTTCAAGAAGGACATCGAGGGCCTTAGCATAATTTACAGTAACCTTCTGTCCCTAGCCTCCCCGTCCCATTAGCCCCATTCCACCATATCTCAGTCCTTTCCTCCCTTACACTGTCTTGTTGTTTGTTTTGTTTTTTTGTTTTCCCCCTTTCTCTTGTGTGTTTGACACTCCTGTGAGAGATCATTTAGTACTGTTCAATTTTCACCCCATTCTCTTACATTTAATATAATTTAATTTTTTTTTTTGATACGTACAGTTTATTGTTTCACCCATTATTGTGCCTTCAGTACTTATAATGGTTTCCTCCCCTTGCTCATTTTCATTCCCGTACATCCCATAGCGCCCGGTTTTATATTTTCTATTTGCTCTAAATTTTTCTCCCCTTTTTTAAATTTGTTTTTTCTTTTCTTTCCCGGATAGCACATCGACATAATGTGACGGTTTTCAGTTTCGCACTGGGTCAGGGCCTGTGTACCGTTGTACTATTGCGACTACATTACTTTTTTGGTACTCGAGTCAGGGGTTGTTCTCCTTCTCCCATCTTGACCGTTGTCGGTTTCGCTCGACGGTTTGGATGGGGAAAGGAAAACAGTCTTTGCCGCGCTTTTTCGTACACTATTTCCCACCAACATCTCCGGCCTCGATAGACGTTGCCCCGCCCATCTCCTTTTTCCCACCGCGAAATTCCACCGGATCGAACCACAACAGTGTTGTACTTGTTGAACGCCATTTTGCACCGTCAATTTTACACCTGCCGACTGTGCTTTTAATCTGTTCATCCACTGTGTATTTTCTGATTTAAGTGGTTTGTTGCGCCCCTATTAAGTTACGCGCACATGTTATTTGCGATGTGCTTTTGTATTTTTAAATTTTAACGCCTCGTCTACACACGATCACCATGACGATCTTCTTAACCTCTTCACCACGCGGTCGCCTCACGCACCGCAGGACATCATTATTTTAATCGTTTACTAGTAAGTTTAACCTCTTTTGTTTTCTTGTTCATTGCCTTCAGCTTTTACTTTGTAAAATTTTTCTCAATTTTGATCATTTCACTCCTCACTAAAATTTATTGTAACATTTAATTTTAGGCCCTGATGATGCGTAAATGTTTTACGCGAAACGTTGGCTACTTATAGCGAAATATAGTGACTGAGCACACACTACATCTGGTTTATAGCTCCCTGCGGACTATATCGAAATTCTGGACCTTTCTCCCGTTACACCCCACACTTCACTACATAGCAGCGTCCGTTACTTCTTGCCGTTTTATATATATATATATATATATATATATATATCAAAAAAATACAAAATAACAATAATCGGTACAGTTGGCTGCAAAAATCTATGGTACATTTCTAATTGCAAAATTTTATGACGGGAATGCGGACGATATACTCGTTTTCTATCATCTGTTTACCGCGATTGAAGCGCTCCCATCGATAAGTTTCGAGACCAATTATGATTACATGTACTCGTGGCAACAATGCGGGGACTTCAAGCTCTTTAACATATTGCCTGGGTTCTTGGACGTACTATAAATGAAATTTCTGGCCCATGTACACCTCACAATTCATAAAATACATTGAATTAATGTCAATATAGCATATTTTATAACGAGAGCGGAAAGTGTCAAATATCTAGCCAGTGTGAAGTTTTACGAACGAGGCGAAGCGCAGCGTAGCCGAGTGAGGAAAACACACGAGCAATAAGATATCACACTTTTGCCCGAGTTACGAACATTTTTCCTACGACACCAAACAAATCTGTTTTTCCAACGTTTTATTAATATTTTTATTTTGTTATACCAACAGTCAATGCCACCTAATAAAATAAACGTTAGCGTCAAATTCAAGTTTTGCCTATTCTAAACATACTTTTATGAAAAGATATTTGTTATCAGGAGCTTCGTGGAGAAATCGGTTAATTTCCTGTGATGTCAAAGTTTTTGATTTCTTCGGCTTATAACCATCTGATTTGCGCTTCAACAGTGGTCTTAATTCCATGTAATTCACTATATTTGTATCATGATGGATATCCTGTTTCGAGCTGGTTTACTCACTTCGGGTGGTGTACAGTCAATTGACGAATCAATCTCCTCCGGACTCATATTTTCTAAAGGTTGTAGTACTATAAATTACAATAAAGCAAATAGCAAAAGCTTTCAATAACTTACATGAATATATAATTACAAACACAACGATTCTGACTGACAGAAACTATCAACATTTGATAGTTCGTATGCACGCTTGACAAATGCAACCTCTTACGAAATGATATCACACAAGTGACGATATGGGATTTTTGACAGATGAATGATATTGTCATGTTTATAGCCCATTTAATTGTGCGCTATTGACAAGTTTCTCATGGTGTCGTAGGAATTTTTTTTTCAATTCACTTGGTTGTTGCTTTCCAGAATATATAGAAATTAAATCTATTCAAGCCCGGCCCGGCCCGGGTTAAATTATCCATTGGAAAGCCCGGTCCGGAGTTTGAAAAACACGGCCCGGCCTAGCATGGCCCGGCCCGACGTCGAATCGGGCCGGGCAAAAGTCCGGCCCAAGCAGACATCTACCGCAGTTATCGTTGATGGAGAAATAATAATCTATTTTTACATTACTGTAGACTATTGTCGTTGAGTAACTTTAACAATTATGGAAATTAGTGCAATGTTTCAGACAGTAGATGCCGCTTTAATTGTGTTTCTATCCTAAAACAATGACATTTTAGTTTTTCAGAATTATTATTTAATTTTACATTTACATTTACTAATTTCATTTGTATTATACATTATTATGACCAGTGACGGCTGGTGGCATGACTCATGATGGGGCCAGAGTAGTAGAGGTGGCAATAAAGATGGCTGCAGTTGGATTGACTCATTCGCTTAGGGCCGGTTTCACCAACGTCAAATAAAACTACAAATAGTTATTCGATGAATAACATTTAGGGTCTAGTTAAATATATTTACGTTTCACCAACACATTTCTGACTCTAGTTAACTATCCAACGAATAAGAGAGGTTGCTTGTAAAACTGGCTTCATTATTCGGCAATTCTCCATAAACAGCAGTTTAGGTTGGTGACTCAAAAGCGGCAAATTTAATTTGTTTTCTTTTTTCTACAAATTCTACGGAAGTATAACATAAATATCAATAGTTTGCAATCTACGACATCATCTTATATGATGTTCACATAACTCTTGATTCACATAATGTAATTATTGTTCTATTTGACTTTTTACATTCCTTTTTTTGGCGCGGTAACATAACCTACAACCAGGTGTCTTATTGTGTATATTATTACTGCCACGTGAAATTGTGAAATGTAAGGTGAAAAATGAAACGTCCAGTGACATACAATTTTATAGTAATGAGTAATTGGTTCTTTGCACTAAAACAAACATTTCAATTGCTCAAAAATGATGTTCGATTAAATTGATAATTTCTTCAACACGTTGCTTTGACAATCGAAATCTCTTTTTACCATCTACATTGTCGTATTATGCAGATTTCTTCTTTCTAGACTAAACGCAGAGACCGCTGGCATATATTTTCTTCGTCAGGCGATAAGGTCGACGATGACGATGAGGTTAAAATTCTATATTTGTGATTTATGCATTTTCTGCAATTTACTATTATTCTATATAATATACCAGGTGTGGCACTTAAGACGCCTCGGACCATAGCTCCTTTACGATAAAAGCTATCGAAAAAAATCTAAGAACAAAGTGGTGCATAGTTACCGTCGCTATGTTTCAAAAATATTTCTAATCATCAGTGGCGTACCAAACTTATGTTTTTTTAAATGGAATGCCCTATTTTTTATTGCAGATTTGGAAAGTGCTCGACGAGTACTTATTTTTTTACCTAACATGTTCTTGTTACATTCTCCAAGAATAAATATCATGTCAACCATTTCCTCTTGAGTTCGGAACATTTTTAGAACGTTTATCAAAAATGACTTATGGCTGCTACTGACGTCTAATAATTTACTTTGACAATTACCAATCTTTTGTTTTCTCATGGCACACTTGGGAACGGAAAACGTTTCCCGACATTTGCGATGAAATTCCTTTTTTCTCCGAAATCGTGTTATGCAATGTGTAATTTTTTTTACACCAATGAAAAATTTTGAGTTTTGGCTGTACAACGCCGTAATTTTTTTAGGGGGGTGCCATTTGAAATTTTCGGAAAAAATGACAACATGCGAAGATCAATCAAAAATTATTTTTTTCCATAAATTACCCGAAAAAAATTATGTGAAGGTCTTAACCTGTACCTCAATTCAAAATTTAGGCGCCGGCATCAATTAGTTTCTCTACAAAAAAATCTCAAAAATGGGGCGCAATTTTGAAAGAAGGGGTTATAACAGCGAAACCGCTAAAGTGAAGGGTATAACATGTTAGATAAAAAAAATAAGTACTCGTCGAGCACTTTCCAAATCTGCAATAAAAAATAGGGCATTCCATTAAAAAAAAAAGGTTTGGTACGCCACTGGAGTACGGCATGCCACTGATGATTAGAAATATTTTTGAACCATAGCGACGGTAACTATGCACCACTTTGTTCTTAGATTTTTGTCAATAGCTTTTATCGTAAAGGAGCTATGGTCCGAGGCGTCTTAAGTGCCACACCCGGTATACCTGGTATACATCATTGCTTTAATATATTGAACTTGAACTTTACGTATTTTGGTTTAAAAATGCGTTTAATTTGAGGTTAGGAATCTCTGAATAAATTTCAACTGGAGAAAAATCGATGAATAACTTATGTGTCAATTTAATCAACGAATAGCGTTATTTTATGTTGGTGAAATGAAAACTGTCAGTTTTATTCGATGAATAAATTTAATCTTTGAATACCGTTTTAACTGACGTTGGTGAAACCGGCCCTTAGTGAGACAAATTCTATTAGTGCGATATCTACTTCCGTTGACCCCACCATGAGTCTCGCTACCAGCCGCCACTGATTACTGTTGATGGAGTAGCGGCTAAAAGTATTTCGGCCCGTTTCAGCCAGTCTATATATCGCCTGTTAGCCACTATTCTATTGAGGGAAGAAATGTATATTCGTTGGATAGGTTGAATGAGGTATTGTTGCGGTGGAGAAGTTTGACTGCGGTTTTGAGAGCAGCACGTTCTGCAACGTTGAAGTTAAGGGTGAGATGTTAGGATTTGGCCGATCCTAGACCCTTGGCCGCCCGCGTGCAAATGATGAGTTGGCCGCCCGCTCACGTGAAGTAAAAAATTTCTTGGGGCGGGGGATTTTATTTTTCAATTCGAAATTTTTTAAAACCCTCTGTAATCTTTTTGTAAGGTTTTTTTGAAATTTGTATTGAATTGATAGAAGAAATGACTAAAGAATTTGCAAGTAACCCGGGACTGCTAGATGTATTTTTGCTTTGTAAAATTCTGGATACCTTAATGGGGAGTATTTTTCTATTAAATCCAGCTGGATAGTGAGGGAAAAAAGTGATAGAACGGGTGAAAGCTTAATCAATCAACTATGTTCATATAAAATGGCTTTAAGGACCAAGGGTGTTGGATATACCAAGCAGGAAGCTCTCACCTGCAATCATCGAAGAAGTCTTCACAGCAACGAAGTTCAGTCGATGCGAAGAAAAAGAAAAAACTGCAACTACTGCAGGAAGCAGAGAACGTTCGATTCTTTTTCGACTGAACACACAGTGACCATAGCAAATGGTGAGAAAATCAAAGCCTTTGGAATACGTGAAGTAGATGTTGGGGTAGCAATCCACGGAAAATGGTACAAAATTACCTTGGCTGATATTTGATCAATCAAAAGAAATCTGTTCTCCGTGCTTGCAATCCAGGATAAGTACTCGGACAGCCAAATCATCTTCATAAACTGAAGTCTGCAACTTCCTAGTCAACAATTGGAGGGAGCTCGTCGTGGAGGACTATTCAATTTGGTGGTGAGAAGTTCGAGCCCTATCAGATGAGGTCAATGCAGTGAGTAAGGGAAACTTGCTACAGTTGTACCATGAACGATTCGAAAGGAGCTTGACATGAGCGTAGAAATGAATAGTGAACTAACTATGTGAAGGTTACATTTATGATAAAGCTCATCGACCTGTCGTCACGAGGTCCAGAACTACGAAAGCGGGAGAGCGAATTCGTAAGGATGTTTGCAGTCCATTTCAAGAATCGAGGTCTGAATATCGATATTTTGTGCTTTTCAAGGACGATACAAAAATTCAAGACAGTTCATTTTCTGTGGCAAAAATCCGAAATTGTTGAAAAACTGAATCAGTTTCTAGCTGAGGAAGAAACAGTCTGGAGCTGTGATAATGGTAGGGAGTTCGACAAGAAACAGATCTAGACCAGTTTACACAAGAAAGGTATTATTCAAGGTCTTATAAACAAAACGGGTCTAGTGAGAGGGAAAATTGTACGGTGGTGGAAACTGCTAGAGAAATGATGCATGCGCGTGGGAACATTCCTGAGGCTCTATGGGCCGAGATGATACGAACAGGTACCTGCATCCTTAATAGGATAGGGTCTAGAAAACCAAGTTTGAAACGTTGGTTCAAATTCATGTATATTCTATCGAAGGAGCAAAGGACGAAATGGACCCAAAGGCCATTAAAGGAATCCTCATCGGTTATGATAACGACGATGGACACAGTATCTACAGTGAAGAGGAAAACAAGTTCTATAGATCCAAAGACGTTATCTTTGAAGAAAAATTGGTGGAAAACGGGGTTATTATACCCCCAGGAAGCAACGAAGCTGAAGAGACTGACCTGAATGACGGAAAATCCCGGATTGAAGAAAACAAAGAAATAGAATTCTGGAAATCCGATGACAGTGACAGTGATGGAACAATCTCAGAAATGCCGAAAATCAATAAAGAAGAGAATGCTGGTGAGACTACGCGGAAACTTCGTAACTGAGTGGATTTTATAGTTCCACAGAAATTCCAGGATTATGTGATGCAACAACGACTCCACAAAGTAAAAACAGGGCCATATTAGTGATCAAAGATTTTTCGCATAGAAGAGGAGTAGATTATAATCAAACCTTTAGTTCAGTAACAGGAACATCGACTATTCGAACGCTACTCAGTTTTGATCTAAATTCTAAAACAATATTTCTCGCATTTTTTTGATGCAAATTCATCAATTACATTTGAAATATCTAATGTTTCACCGATCTCATTTTCAATAGAAATTATGGCTAAATTAGCAAATTGCTCTTGTGTTATAGTTGACCATAAATAATTTTTAATTAACATTAATTTGGAAAAACTCCTTTCGCCGGAAGCCACAGTTATCGGTATTGTTAAAAATATTTTTAGGGAATAAAACAAGGAACTAAGTTTTGGGGCTAATTAAATGATTTAAAATTTCTAATGGTTTTAATTGGGAATGATTAGGAAATAGTTCTCTAAAAAGATAACAATTCTTTTAGGAGTTCGATTCTATCTAAATCTTCCGTTTACGGTTACCTGTAATTCAATATACAACATTTTCTTAAATATTCGGATTCTGCAGAATGAAATACCAACAAAAATTTAAACAAGGAGCAGTAATTTCCTAACAGCTCAGAACGTTCGGATATCAAATTAATAGCGATGCACAAAATTTCAAAAGAAAAGTGAATTCAATTTTTTTCTCTAGGATCCAAAATACTTTCATCAGCGATTTTTTTTTATAAGAACTTCAGATGCTTTGTGATACTTCTTCTGTTTGTTTGGCAAAATTGTTACCTGGTTAGAAATCGGATACACTTCCATGTGCCATGCACGCTCTAGCCCCCCGGTAGGATCGGCCCTGAGTGTATGGAATTATAATCAAATAAGGGCCGGCCCTTGGACTTGTAGAGAGTTACAGCGGCCATGGTAGTGATACCACGATCTCTAAAGTCCAGTGCCTTGTCCTTGCTTACGGGGGAACGATCAACAGCTATTTCAGCAGATTGTGACGATATATTATGGTGTAGAACAGTGATGGGGAAACTACGGCCCGCGGGCCAAGTCCGGCCCGCGGAAAGGTTTAATCCGGCCCGCTTAAGAGTGCCGTCGTGAGAATGTTTGAACGCGTTCTTACTTCGTAATGTGACGACCCGCATAAAAACCACCTGCGGCGATATTCAAAACACAATAGTATTCTGGACAAATCCATCCGACCTAAACAGATGACTCATCTTCGCTCGAAACTTCCAGACACTCTCGCAGGTAGGTATAAATACAAGCGAGGCCGCCCGAAGATCAGTTAGTTAGCGACTTAGTCAGTCATCTGCAACGACTCGCTGTGACTCGAGTAATTGTTTGTGTAATCCCCCAAACTCCCAGTGCCACCACAAACTCCCGCGTAAGAGCATTAGTTAGCAGTAAGCTTTCGTCAATTGCGTTTCTGTGTGTTGTTCTCCGTAGTAGGTAACGTCTAAAATGGATGTTAAAAAAAGAAAAGTGGATTCAGAATGTCGAGTTTTTAAAGAAGAATGGACGTGGAAATATTTCTTTACTTTATTTAAAGAAAAACCTGTGTGCTTACTTTGCAATACAACTGTTGCAGTTTTAAAAGAATATAACATTCAACGCCATTTCAAGAGCAAACATGAAAACCACTCCTACTCATCGTTAAGTGAAGAGGTGAAAAAAATTAAATCGAAAGATTTAATAAAAAATTTATCAAGTCAACAACAATTATTTCAGAGAGCTAATCATTCTCAAAGATGCGCTACGAAAGCCAGTTATGTGTTGGCTTATAATATTGCTAAATCTTATAAAGCATTTTCAGATGGTGAATTTATAAAGCAGTACATGATAGATGTGTGCGATATTATGTGCCCCGACAAGAAAAAGGATTTTCAGTCACTGTCTCTCTCAAGAAGAACAATCACCGAGAGAATTGAAAATATTGATAAAAATCTAATTTCACAACTGACTACAAAAACTCAAAAATTTATTTTTTATTCAATTACCATGGATGAAAGTACAGATATCAGCGATACTGCGCAGTTACTCATATTTGTAAGAGGAATCAACGCCCACTTTGAAATTACAGAAGAACTTGCAGGGCTGCAGTCAATGAAAGGAACACACACAGCGACTGGTGCCGATATATTTTGTGAATTTGAAAATTGCATCGATAAACTTCGTTTCCCTATTGACAAGCTATGTAATGTAACTACAGATGGTGCTCCTAATATGGTTGGAATCAATCAAGGATTTGTTGGGAAATTTAATTCTAAGTATCCGGAAAATGATGTTGTTTTTTTGCATAGCCTTATACATCAGGATGCTCTCTGTAAATCGGCTTTAGATATTGACCATATACTTAATATTGTTGTAAAACTAGTAAATATAATTCGTTCCAGAGGATTATTACATCGCCAGTTTCAACAGTTTTTGGAGTCCGTACATGCTGAGCATTCCGATATCCTGTATTATTCAAAAGTTCGTTGGTTAAGTGCTGGAAAAGTATTTGAAAGAATTTGGGATTTAAAAGACGATATTGTGAATTTTCTTCTTGATAAAGACATTTATAATTAATTTGACGTCTTAGAAAACGAAACGTGGCTTTCTGATTTCGCTTTTTTCACAGACCTCCTCGTACACATGAATAAACTTAATCTCAAATTGGAAGGAAAAAATCAGTTTCTTCACGATATTTGGCAATACCTGAAAAGTTTCAAATTACAGTTATTATTATTTGCTAATCAGATCTCTAAATCTGATTTTTCTCATTTTCCAAGAATACAATCTTTAAAATTCACTATATCAAACAATAAGATTAAAAAATATGAAATTAATTTGAGAAAACTATCTACAGAATTTGAAAGGAGATTTCAGGACTTTAGAAAAATGGAACCAGAGTTTAGTATTTTTGCGACCCCATTCAATGTTAATTGCGAAGAAGTTGATGCAAAATTTCAACTTGACTTAATAGAACTGAACTGCAATACTCTCCTGAAACATACTTTTCATACAGTACCGTTACTAGAATTTTATAAAAATTTAAGTCCAGATAATTTCCCAAATCTAATTACTCATGCAATGAAGATAATGACAATGTTTGGCTCATCTTATATATGCGAACAAATCTTTTCAACAATGAAGCTTAGGAAAACTTCTTTAAGAAACAGAATTACAGATGAGCACCTTTCATCAGTTTTAAGAATTTCTGCTTCGCAAATGGAACCGGACTATGATGAAATTTTGATGAAACAGTCTCAATTTCATTTTTCTCATGCACCATCAACCAGTAATGACACCAGAAAATAAACTGATAATACTTCACATCAAGAACTACACTAAATTCATTTTATATTTTGTGCTTATACTTTTGTTACCTTTTGCTTTTTTACTATTAAAATAATAAGTGTATGTAATAATATATGTATATGTTTATAGAACACATAAATTAATTAACGATTAAGCATTATTCTTTGGCCCGCTACGATTGTCTAGTTATTACAAATGGCCCGTCTTAAAAAAAGTTTCCCCACCACTGGTGTAGAATTAGGAGTTGGTTCTTGATAAATACAAAGTTTCTTTTACTGCCATTAACTTATTAATTTGTGGTTTAGATCCCAAGAACTAAGTTTTCAGTGTTTGAATAATTTCAATTTAATGTATTTTATTTATTAATATATTTTTTAAGGGCCGAAAGACCGCAGGTCGATAGCCAAGTTGGGAACCTGTAAGAGTAACTAATATATTAATTGTTCCATGTTTGTATTTATTGTAATTGTCAAACCAAATAAAGATATGTATATATATATATATATTTTTTTTTTTTAAGACATCTTTTATCACACATTTTATGTGTTGTTAATGTTTGTAGTATACAGTGCGCGCCTAAAGTATGGAATAAATTTAGTAAAACCGAAATAAATAATGCGCGAAAAAAAACTCGAACAGGTCGATTTTCTTTGATAATAATATATTGTACAACTAGACTGGATATGATGCCCATATATCATGAAGGCAAGTTTCGCATCGGCGCAGCCACGTCTCACAAAAAAGTTACTGTAACATGTGGTCTACAATGTTGAAGGTTTTTTAGTTTTGGAAATGTTTTCTATGTATGTAATCATAACATTTTCATTGATAGTTTTCACATTCTTAGTTGTACACCAATCCATAAATTGTTTGTATGCGAACGCATATTTTGAACGGGATTTAATGTGACGTTTTCCTGTCGCCGCCGTAACGTTCTATATGGTTGTTACGTATTATCTGTAACCTTGTTTTCAGGGCCGCGCCAAGCGGGGGTGTTAGGGGTGCCTAGCACCCGGGCGGCAGGTCTTGGGGAGCGGCGGGCCTTAAGAGGCGCCGGCCATTAGTTCGAAACATCTATGCTAAGAGCCCATCAAATCTTATTGGGTATTTACAAATTGAACAATTTTTTTAAAATCGGCTCTCATAAAAAAATCAATCCACCTAAAATACTTTTTACTTTCTCCGTTACGAAGTACGAGAAAGTATTGTGATCGTGATTTTTTTTTCAAAAATTTTTTTTACGGAAATATCCGTTTTGGGGTCCCTAGATGCCATTTCAACAATTTTTGGAAATTTTTTTTTTGTGTCTGTGTGTGTGTGTGTGTCTGTGTGTGTGTCTGTGTGTGTGTGTGTCTGTCTGTGTGCGCTGTATCTCAAAAACTAATAGAGCAATTGATATGAAACTTTGAACATCCATCTTATTTGATAATCTGAAGAACTGAAAAGCTTTTGGTAAAATTTTGTACACCGGAAGTGGGCGTTTACCTTAACTGTTTTTTGTTTTTTGCCAATATTTTCTTAAATATGAAAAATATCACAAAAACATTCAAACAAACTTTAAAGACAACAAAGAAGTGAACAGCTTTTGCTTGAAAACATTTTTCATAAAATCATTTTTATTCGAGAAAAAAATTTATTATTATTTTTTTAATTTTTGGTTTATAATTATAAAACGATAATAGTTACAGAAAAATTATGTAAATAATAATTGTACAGAATGCCAAAATGAACAACTTCTAAAGAATAAGTTTTTTTCGAAATCTCGTTAGTTCTTGAGTAAACCGAGTTTTTGTATTTGAAGTATAATTTTTACATCTTTCATGATTTTGACGTTTTAAACGTCAGTTTCATCGGAGTTTACGCAACGCTCGATGTACATTTAAAATATGATTTCAATTGAAAATAAACCCATGAAAACGTAAATATAAAGTCGGAGAAAGTAACATGATGGCCACATCACCATTTTTTTTTCGTAACATGTACGTTCGCGAAATAGGAGATGATGTTTATTTTTTGCGTACGGATGCAAGAGCGTAATCCGCGAACGCATCTCTTTGTTTATATCGAAATTCTTTCTTTCTAAATAATTTAGAGATGGTATTCATTTTCTCTACCCCCTTCTTCACATTGAAAGGGGGCGGCAATTTTTTCTTCGCTCCCCGGCGGCAACATACCTTGGCGCGGCCCTGCTTGCTTTTATATACACCTAACCGAAAAATAGCTTACATCCGTACAGTTCATTGTTAGGGAATTAATCAAAATACGGTGACAACCGTTTTTTTTATGATAACCCCCTATTTTGGTTTTGATTTTGAGAGATCTTTTTATTGTCGAACTGACAGTATAAAAATGTTGTATCTTGCATACGATTTTTTTTTATGTAAAAGACATTTGAAGGCCACAACCCGATATTTAGAATGTTTTCAAACTGACCTTGTTCCAGCGCTTGCGGCAATTTTTCCAAACAACAATGATCTTAATCTTCCAAATAATACAATACGGTTTCAGCAAGATGGCGCACCACCCACTATGCGCGTTTTGTGACAATTGCTTTACGAATTGGTGGATTGGCAGGCGAGGACCGATAAAATGGCCCGTGAGATCCCCAGATCTTAAACCTCTTGATTACTTTTTATGGGGTCGAAGGACTACGTCAACAGGCCAAATTTAGTGGAACTGGAACATTGCCATAAGAGATGAATTGCGCAGAATTAGCCCGGAAAATATTCAAAACGTTCAAAAATTTACATGGGCTTGCGTATTGTCAAGAAGTCGATGGATAGCAGTTCGAACACTTAATTTAATAACTGAATTTGCTTGGCAAATGGGTTTTTGATTTGTTTTGTGTTGACAATAAAATGTATGGTTCCTCACTTACAATTATCATTTACTCGAAAATGTCTTATGTAAGATGGTAACATTTTTATGCTACCAGTTCGACAATGAAAAGATCTGTCAAAATCAAGAACAAAAATAGGGTGTTGTCATTTAAAAAAGATATGGATGACGTCAAAAACAAATGAATCGAATTTCATGCCAAAATGTGTATTTTTATCAAAGAAAATCGACCTGTTCGAGAATTTTTTATCAAAGTATTTTATTTCGGTTTTACTGAATTTATTCCATATTTTAGGCGCGCACTGTATAATTCACTGCATTTGGGTTTGGAATAAATAAAGTGCGTTATTTCAAATCCCAAACTGAATTATGAGATTTAAATATAATAAATGGTAGCAGAATAATAATTTAAAATGAAAACCCTCACTTGTTGCGAAGCCTTAAATAAAGACAAAAAGTACCCTGAATATATGAATATTCAACCTGTTTGTAACTCTGCAAAATTGAGTCTTACAAAGACTAAAAATGCCTTCTTTATAATAATCCATAATTTATAATAATACTCTTTTATTCTTTCCAAAAAATACACTTTTACCGTATAATCTTGAGTACACGATAAACTAAAATCTGTAGAATTGCTGACAATATATTTTCCAAACTGGGATAAGAATGCTTAAACTTAAGACCAAAACAAACGAAATATTACATTTACTGCAAAAACGTTCCTTTCAACCTCAAAAGATCACCACCCAATTCAAGTGCGATCGATATTTTATATAAATAATTTGTACGTTGTTAGATTTTTAATTTTTATTAGCACTTTGAACGAAACTAATAAATTCAAATATAAATAAATACTCCCTTCTTTGTATACGCATTCCATCAAGAAAATAATAATAATTAGTATATTCAAAATGTATAGGCCTCCAAATATCTCGTGTCACATGGGGGTAAAGTTTGCGCTGAGTGAGAAAGTATTCGAAAAGAAATACGATTCTGTGTCTATATTTACATTATGTTCACGTGCCGATCGCTGAATAATTAAGAATTTTTGGCGCCCCCTCTCTTGAAATTTAAGATTCACTGCACAATGTGACACTAGATAATTCGAGGCCTATATCTAAATATATTGTAACTACACTAAAAAAATACATACCATTAGTTAATTAAATCAACATTTATTCTGCACTTTCTTTTTATAAAAATAAATAATTAAACAATATTTTTTTTAAAACAATAAATTAAAAATAAATAAAATAATACACAAGTTAGGATTTATTTTCTACCAATTTCTTCAAATGTATACGAGTTCGATTTCTTCGTCGTAAATTCGTAGTCTACTTCTTGTTTCCTGAAGAACGTCTCATCTTCACCATCCAGGTAACCGGTTATCATAGGTAAATGTACGTGAGGTATGCCTACGTCTTTCACAGCGGTATCCGAATCGACGGATTCTTCTTTAACCACGATTGGACCTACAATAATCGACTCGGGTTTTGGCCTAAACGAATGTTTCTTCTTTGGAACTTTCACATCTCTCTCTTCCCTGTAGTTGAATATCCTCCTCAAAGGTTTGAAAGAGTTCCGTTCGTAATTCGTGATTACAAAGTTTTCGTCATCTGCTGGTAGTTTTTCTACAAAAAAAACAACCTCTAGTACTACATACATCATAGCAATGGCTTTAACTGCAAACCGACTAACTCAAGTTCAGTCGAAAGTTTCCTATTTGTTTTTAGCGTATAAAATCTCAAACAAAAATTGTAATAAATGTTTATAAAATTTCTATCATTAAGCATTTAATTTAGGTTGCTGTTAGTTAAGCGATTTTTCATAATTTAACTGATATATTAACACTAATTAAATTGGGTGCCGTGTTACGTTACTAATGTCACAAAAAAATCAAAGGACTCCGTCAGAATTACCAAAAACTTACGAATGCAATTATATAAACCTCGATTTCATTAAAATTATTAAAATACTAGCGTTTACCCATGAAAAAATCACGGAAAAAAATGTCCAACCAAAATGACACGTAAATTCGGTTGCCTATATGTTATTTTGGCGATTTTTTTTAAATAGAATGTGTGTTTCAGTGTCACACATATAGTTTTCTATTTCAATACGTACTCTACCTTCCTCTGGATTGTATTCTTTAAGTATATGTTTATAAAGATGTTTCGCTCAGATTGCGTTTCGGCCAGCAACATAAAAAGAACCACTTCAATACCTAGTAATATAATTTATTATTATAGATCGAGGAAAAAAAAAACCATTTAAAAGTGGATTGTCGAAACTATAGTTATTATTATTATTATACATTTAATAATTATGTTTCGCCAAAACACTTTGGTTTTACCTTTGGTTTAAAAAAAGTATTTCATTTTAAAAATTTTAATATGTATCACAAAGTGAACACCTCCAACATTCAAATCTCATCTACACTCAAGGCCGTTCCTAGCAGAGGTACAAAAGGTGCAATCGCACAAGGGCGGCCGAACCAAGGGGCGGCCGGCCGCCGGTAGGCCGTCCCATGACCGCCTCTGGGTTTTTCTTACAACTAATCGTTTTTGTATCTAAAATTGTTTACTTGGAAAACCGCTCTCCGCGGTGACAATACATTCTATTTGTATATGACTATCTCAAAATTTTGTAATGAAATATTGTAATATTTTTACTAAATTGTAAAGTACATTAATTATTGTTTTTATATTTTTTATTCATTTCAAAAATTAGAATTTTCAGAATGACAATATATTCTGTTCTCATGTCATTATTTCTAAATTTTGTCACAAAATATTTTGATATTTTTACTAAAATCCAAAGTATAATAAATATTAAGTAAATTTAGAAAGTTTTAAGTATGTGACAATTGTTTTTATATTTTTTATTCACTTAAAAAGTTAGAATTTTCTGAATGACAATATATTCTGTTCTCGTGTAGTTATCTCTAAATTTTGTGATGAATTATTTTGTTATATTCACTAAATTCTAAAGTATAATAACTATTAAGTAAATTTAGAAAGTTTCAAGTATGTGACAATTGTCACATTGAAATTTTCAGAATGACAGTATGTTCTGTTCTCATGTAATTATCTCCAAATTTTGTGACGAAATGTTTTGATATTTTTACTAAATTGTAAAGTATAATAATTATTAAGTAAATTTATAAAGTTTCAAGTATGTGACAATTGTTTTTATATTTTCTATTCACTTGAAAAATTAGAATTTTTAGAATGACAATATATTCTTTTCTAATGTGATTATCTCCAAATTTTGTGACGGAATGTTTTGATATTTTTACTAAATTCTGAAGTAAAATAATTATTAAGTAAATTCAGAAAGTTTCAAGTATGTGACAATTGTTTTTATATTTACTATTCACTTGAAAAATTAGAATTTTTAGAATGCCAATATATTCTTTTCTAATGTGATTATCATCAAATTTTGTGACGGAATTTTTTGATATTTTTACTAAATTCTGAAGTAAAATATATATTAAGTCAATTTAGAAAGTTTCAAGTATGTGAGAATGGTTTTTATATTTTCTATTCACTTGAAAAATTAGAATTTTTAGAATGCCAATATATTCTTTTCTAATGTGATTATCTCCAAATTTTGTGACAGAATGTTTTGATATTTTTACTAAATTCTGAAGTAAAATAATTATTAAGTAAATTTAGAAAGTTTCAAGTATGTGACAATGGTTTTTTATATTTTTGTATTCACTTGAAAAATTAGAATTTTCAGAATGACAATATATTCTGTTCTCATGTGATTATCTCCAAATTTTGTAACGGAATGTTTTGATATTTTTACTCAATTCTCAAGTAAAATAATTATTAAGTAAATTTAGAAAGTTTCAAGTATGTGACAATTGTTTTTATATTTACTATTCACTTGAAAAATTAGAATTTTTAGAATGCCAATATATTCTTTTCTAATGTGATTATCATCAAATTTTGTGACGGAATGTTTTGATATTTTTACTAAATTCTGAAGTAAAATAATTATTAAGTAAATTTAGAAAGTTTCAAGTATGTGACAATGGTTTTTTATATTTTTGTATTCACTTGAAAAATTAGAATTTTCAGAATGACAATATATTCTGTTCTCATGTGATTATCTCCAAATTTTGTAACGGAATGTTTTGATATTTTTACTCAATTCTCAAGTAAAATAATTATTAAGTAAATTTAGAAAGTTTCAAGTATGTGACAATTGTTTTTATATTTACTATTCACTTGAAAAATTAGAATTTTTAGAATGCCAATATATTCTTTTCTAATGTGATTATCTCCAAATTTTGTGACAGAATGTTTTGATATTTTTACTAAATTCTGAAGTAAAATAATTATTAAGTAAATTTAGAAAGTTTCAAGTATGTGACAATGGTTTTTTATATTTTTGTATTCACTTGAAAAATTAGAATTTTCAGAATGACAATATATTCTGTTCTCATGTGATTATCTCCAAATTTTGTAACGGAATGTTTTGATATTTTTACTAAATTCTGAAGTAAAATAATTATTAAGTAAATTTAGAAAGTTTCAAGTATGTGACAATGGTTTTTATATTTTTTTATTCACTTGAAAAATTAGAATTTTCAGAATGACAATATATTCTGTTCTTATGTAAATATCTCCAAATTTTGTGACGAAATGTTTTGATATTTTTACTAAATTGTAAAGTATAATAATTATTAAGTAAATTTATAAAGTTACAAGTATGTGACAATTGTTTTTATATTTTCTATACACTTGAAAAATTAGAATTTTCAGAATGACAGTATATTCTGTTCTAATGTGATTATCTCCAAATTTTGTGATGGAATGTTTTGATATTTTTACTAAATTCTATAGTATAATAATTATTAAGTAAATTCAGAAAGTTTCAAGTATGTGACAATTGTTTTTATATTTTTTAATCACTTGAAAAATTAGAATTTTCAGAATGACAATATATTCTGTTCTCAAGTAATTATCTCCAAATTTTGTGATGAAATGTTTGATATTTTTACTAAATTGTAAAGTATAATAACTATTAAGTATATTTATAAAGTTTCAAGTATGTGACAATTGTTTTTATATTTTATATCACTTGAAAAATTAGAATTTTTAGAATGACAATATACACTGTTCTAATATGATTATCTCCAAATTTTGTGGTGAAATGTTTTGATATTTTTACTAAATTGTAAAGTATAATAATTATTAAGTAAATTTATAAAGTTTCAAGTATGTGACAATAGTTTTTATATTTTCTATTCACTTGAAAAATTAGAATTTTCAGAATGACAATATATTCTGTTCTAATGTGATTATCTCCAAATTTTGTGACGGAATGTTTTGATATTTTTACTAAATTGTAAAGTATAATAACTATTAAGAAAATTTAGAAAGCTTCAAGTATGTGCCAATTGTTTTTATATTTTCTATTCACTTAAAAATATATAATTTTCAGAATGACAATATATTCTGTTCTCAGGTAATTATCACCAAATTTTGTGATGAAATTTTTTGATATTTTTTCTAAATTGTAAAGTATAATAATTATTAAGTAAATTTTGTGACAATTGTTTTTATATTTTTTATTCACTTGAAAATTAAAATTTTTGGAATGACAATATATTCTGTTATCATGTAATTATCTATTATCTATCTGTTATCATGTAATTTTGCGACGAAATGTTTTAAAATTTTTACCTAATTGTAAAGTATAATAATTATTAAGTAAAGGACCCCGCACTAATCTTATGGGATTTGTTTCCCGGTAAAATCGACTCATTTTCACATTTGTTCTAGTTCATGATCTACCGAAAAAAACATGTCATGGGCGCAAGCCTTAATAATAGACAGTTTTTTAGTTACAGCCAGTCAAAGACGAAAAACTCTAAAAACAATTTCTGGAAAAAAAACATTTTGTGTCTGTGTGTGTGTGTGCGTATCTGTGCGTCTGTGTGCGCTGTATCTCAAAAACTAATGCAAAAATTAACATTAAACTTTGAACATAAGCTTTATTTGACAATTCGAAGAATTTTGGTAAAATTCTATACGCCGGAAGTGGGTGTTTACCTAAACCGTATTTTGTTTTTTCTTGAATATTTTTTAAAATATGGAAAATTTTACGAAAAAATTCAAATAAATATTGAAGACAACTAAGAAATGAACATGTTTTGTTTGAAAATATTTTTCAAAAAATCATTTTTATTGGAGAAATAAATTTATTATTATTTTCTTTCATTTTTGGTTTATGATTATGAAACGATAATAGTTACGCAAATTTATGTTAATTGTAGAGAATGCCAAAATGAACAACTTATAAAGAATAGGTTTTTTTCGAAATCTCTTTAGTTTTTTAATAAACTGAGTTTTTGAATTTAAAGTATAATCTATTATAACTTTGACGTTTTAAACGTCAGTTTCATGCTAGTCTACAAACGCTCGATGTACATTTAAAATATGATTTAAATATAAAATAAACCATGAAAGTCTAAATATAAATGATGATACCATCGGAGAAAGCAACATGATGGCCACATCACCATTTTTTTGTAATAATTTAATATACTCACAAATAATTAAGTTTGGATTATGTTGTTTAAATTTTTGTTTATTCGCTATTTACAACATATTTTGTTTAAACGGGGTTTCCTGCTAATAAACGATTTATTTATTTAAGTACTTTGTACTTTGCATCAATAATAAAACTAAAACAGCGCATTAATAGCGCATTGTCATTATAATAATAATAATAATAATAATAATAATAATAAGTTTATTAACGGATATACCATTAACGGATATACCATTTATAAAAATTTACAGTAACAAAAAATAGTAATACAAAAGGAAAAATTATAATACAGACTAATTTAACTTAAACTAATTATGATTAGGACAGTATATAAACTTAAGTGTACGGACAAAATGTGGGTATGAGCTTGAAAAGAGGTTCAAATTTGGATTTAAGGAAATTGAGTTAGCATTGCGCATTAAACGGGATAAAGGATTGTTGAAGCTGTAGTTGGTATTATGGAAAGGTACGCGAAACAATGGCGGATGACGCACAGAACGACTATCTGTTTTTACATAAAAGCGAACTTGAGAGAGTAGCTGCGGACATTGAATTAAACCACAGATGATTTTAAATATAGTTGACATATCCATATAAATTCTCCTACAACAGAGATGTTCGATATTTAAGCTCGACCTGAGTTCGTTAAGATCTAAATTATTTACATTGCCAATCTTAAATAAAAATGATATCAGGAACTTGTTCTGTACTGTTTCAATTTGTTTAACGATTGAAGTTTGAAACGGAGACCATATACAAGAAGTATATTCTAAGTTAGAACGGACAAATGAAAAGAATAAGATTTTAAAGGAATGAGGTGATAATTCCCTAGACATTCGTTTAATAAAACCCAACATTTTGGCGGCGCGGTTGCAAATGTAACGTATATGTTCCTCGAAACTTAATTTATGATTGAATATAACCTCAAGACCTTTTCAAGCACATAATTATCAATAATGTAATTAGAATCGTGCGGCAATTTCTTCCGAGAAAAGGTAATTGATTTACATTTATCAGTATCGAAATACAATTTATTTAAATGGCACCAGTTGTTAACAGCAGTAAGATCATTTTGTAGTAACAAACAATCATTTACAGTTTCTATTTCTTTGTAGAGTTTCAAATCATCCGCGAATAACAGAAAATTCGAGCTACTTATGCTAGAGGCAATATCATTAATAAATATAAGAAACAGTAAAGGGCCACAATGCGAACCTTGTGGAGCCCCCGAAGGGACTTCAATTATATCAGAAATATGGTTTTTAATTTGTATTATGATACAAGTGCTCTAATAGCTTTGGTGCAATTGATTTTTAAAACTTTTTAGCGTTGATTTAAATCCAACTGATGTAATAACTTCCCAAAGAATTAATTTTACCACAAGCTAACGTTATTATTAAAGTTAAAAAAATGACTGTGGGTGAGAATTATCCTACAATAAATTTAATTTAATTTGTATGTTAGTTTTTGTTTCTAATTACTTTCTCCGCTACGAAGTACGAGAAAGTATTGTGATCGTGATTTTTTTTCAATTTTTTTTTTACTGAAATATCCGTTTTGGGGTCCCTAGATGCCATTTCAACAATTTCTGGATTATTTTTGTCTCTATGTGTGTGTCTGTGCGCGCTGTATCTCAAAAACTAATAGAGCAATTGATATGAAACTTTGAACATCCGTCCTATTTGATAATCCGAAGAACTGAAAAGCTTTTGGTAAAATTTCGTACACCGGAAGTGGGTGTTTACCTTAACCGTTTTTTGTTTTTTTCAATATCTTCTTAAATATGAAAAATACCACAAAAACATTTAAACAAATATTGAAGACAATAAAGAAATGAGATTATTTTGTTTAAAAACATTTTTCATAAAATCATTGTTATTCGAGAAATTTTTTTTTTCATTTTTGGTTTATAATAATGAAACGATAATAGTTACAGCAAATGTATGTTAATAATAATTGTAGAGAATGCTGAAATGAACAACTTATAAAGAATAATTTTTTTCGAAATTTTTCGCTTCAGTTTTTGAGTGTACTGAGTTTTTGAATTTGCAGGATGATTTTTCCATCTTTCATAATTTTGACGTTTTAAATGTTTTTTTAAATTCTTGAACATATGAACGATTTAAAATGAAAATATGTTTGATTCAAAAGAAATAAATTAAAATAAATATAATCGACTTGAAACTTTTTAAATGATTAAAACTATATTCTTTGTGGAAAAGCTGCATATATTACTAGAATTGTATGTGATAAGAAAGTACAATTTTTTTAAATAATTTTGACGATTGGAGTTAATTGTAAAAATGAATGAACTTTAAAATTGAAATATAATTCATATCAACTTTTAATTCTGTACTAACTACAAATAACTCACCTCTAAATTTTGGGACCTTTTCGTATAAACAGAATGGAATTTGGAATTGAAAATTATAAATATTTTGGCGACTCAAAGAGAATTTATAATAACAAAACAATCGAGTTGAAACTTTTCAAAAATATTTAAAATATTCAAACTGATATCGCGAAAAGCTTTGTACATATCTTTACTAGATTTTGAGATAGTTTCATGTGATTAGAGAGAACAGTTGTAGAAATTTTGAATAATTTTGGCGACTCGAAAACAACATCGGCTTAAAACTTTTTGAAATTACTCAAAATACATTTCAAATTGATTCCCCAAAATGTTACATACAACTTATTACTATACTAGATAAGGTGTTAAATTATAAAAAAAATAGTAATAATTTTAGTGTCCTTGAAAAAATGTTTAAATAAACAAGTGTCATCGATTTGAAATTTACGAAATACATATGAAATTGAATTCCTAAGAAGTTACATACACCCTATTACTATACTAGATAAAATGTTAAGTTATAAAAATATAGTAATAATTATGGTGCCGTTCACAGATGTTTAAATAAACAAGTGCCAACGATTTGTTTACGGAAATTACTTATAATGTATGCCAAACTTTAATCTTGAAAAAATGCAAACATTTCCAATATCCCTAGATTTTGGGACAATTTGTTGCGATTAGCACGAAAGTAGAAATTGAAATCATTTTGGACATGAAATTTTCATAAATTTCTCATAATGCATGTGCTATTTTAAGTTTTGTAGAAAGTACTCGATCTTAAAATTTTGGGATAATTTTATATGATCAGGGAGTTAAGTTGCAAAAATCGCTGTAACATTACGTTGGTGATAAATAATTTAAAAGAAAATGAATTAAAAATTTAAACTTATATCAACATCTAGCCGAACAGAAAAATAGTCACCCTACTTTTGTCCAAATAACATTTTTAGAAACATGAGATTTTGTTATTTTGAGATAGAAATTTATTGGAATCTTCTTGATGATATTTAAATTATCAACACCCAACATACAATATGCAGACGTGCGATTGAACACAATTAAAAAAAAAAGCACGAAAATGTGTAATTTGGACGTTTTACATGTTTACGGTGTAACATTCTCACAAAATGCACAAAAACGCAGATTAAACTTAATCTGACATACCTGCATATTCCAGTGCATAATTGTTGCTATCGCCATATTTCTGATTATCTTCAGGATTTTCCTCTACAATTACAACATTTCCATTTTCCTTTATAATACTCAGTTTGCCATCAAACAGCTCACTTCCCTGAAGTCCAGGCACGTTTTCTTTGTCCGCTAACAAAACGACTTCCGAATCTTCCATATTTCCAATTATTCTTTGCTGATGGTTAAAATCCTGTTCATAATCGGTATTCGTATTTTCCTTGACACCGTCGGCAAATTCTTGTTCGTAGTCATTTTTGCCGTACCCTTTGTTCCTCTGTAAAGCATCCTGTTCGTATTCTTCGGTTTCAGCTACTTTGTTGATTGCAACAACTTCGTCATTACTGATAATTTCTTGATTTTCTTCATCGGACTTTCCATAATTAACAGTTTCGATATGATCAATTTCTATACTTGGTTGTTTATTGTTTTGACCTGCGTTTACCGTTGCTGGTATGGCCTCGTTTTTCTTCTCCAGGTAATTTATTTTTATTGCTTCATTTTTTTCTACCTCTTCATGGATATCATGCATAGATTTATTTTTATCATCTAAATTTGGATTACTTATGAAATTCAAAAACTTTTCCCGATTTTCACCCCTTAAGACTTCAATGACATTAGCAAAAATATTGTTATCTAGTTTAGTAATCGCGATCAAAATTTGCGATTTCCTCGGCATCCTCTCGTTTTCCAAAATTGCACTAACATTTTTCTTCATGGTTTCATTAAACCTACTCGCGAAAGTAGAGGTGTCTTCCCCGAAAATGTTATAGTTGGTAGTTTCATTAAAGCCTATGATACCGATAATTTCTTCAGAGCGGTTTTTTTGATTCAGCAACCCTCTAACGCCCTCTAGAATCGTTGTGTTATAGCTGTAGCTGTCAACATCTACACCTTGCAGGATTTTGTTTGCGTTTTTGATTTCGTACTCGATTTCTAAAGTTGAATTATAATCATCGCTGTTGATTAACTCAAAGGATTCGATCATGACCATTATTGGGGGTTTTAGTGGTAATGGTACGTCATCGTTAAAGAGATGTAACTCATCCGGTGCTAAGGTATATACAGGTTTATCGTAGGTGGTTGGTCTACTTAAATCTTCGTGAACGTAGTTGGAAAATTGCGCTTGAATCCTCTGCACTATCAGCTCGAAAATTGGCGGAAATTTACTCACAGTTATCTGCGGCGTTAAGCTGAACATCCCCAAAATCGATGGTTTCGGACTGGTCGAAACAACACTTGCGTTCCTGAAACCACCCATTTTCAACGGGAGTTTGAAAGAACTCGCGCAGCAAACCACCAACGTTAACAGCAAGAGTCTCATCTTGAAATGCGCTCTTCTCGAACTCGAGGTTTCGACTAACTGTAAAATCGACAACCGTTGCGGTATTTCTCCTTAAGATATAAACCAGTAATAAAGTGGAACGAGATGAGTGCGTCGGATCGATCCGAGGCAATTAAGCATTAACGCCTTTTTTTGCATTTTCGAAAGTATGTCGGGTTAGAAAAGTCTCGGCTTGAACTCGAGTCTTCCGAAATGGTAACCGGTTAAGCGAACCAGCCCGGTCGTAATTAATTTTTTTTGTGGTCGATCCATTATTATCTTTTGATGCAGCACGAATCCCTTCGGGTTAAACGTGTCTTTATGTTGTGAAAAAAAGTGGAACCGTTCGAATGAATTATAAAATATGTTTCTTGAATGCTTGTCGTTATTTTCTTTATTAAACCGTTAATACAGAAGGTTGATTATAAAATTACAACATAGTTAAACTGGCTATCGACCGCGCGGTCAAATCACATTCGAGTGATTAAAATTGTTACTTTGGTCATTTTACATACTGATAATAGGAAAATATTAATTATTGTTATAATTGTCGTTTGATACAATTATCTCCACTCAATTAGGGAAATTAGTTCAACGTCTTAGACACTACCTTTCGTCTTAATGGTGCTTCAAGCCTACAAAAAGAAATTTGCCTAATGTAAGAAAATTTTTAATAAAATACGAACTTCAACTTTCGGTTCGTTGATTTGTATAACAAACTGTATATACCAATATATAAAATAATCTGTAAGGTGATAAAAATTAACGGTTAAAAGGGTTCATCTACGGTCAATTTACTGTTCATCGTGACGTATTGATTTTAGAAAGGAAATTTGATTACTCAAAAAATTAAAAACTTATTTTGGTCAATTGATTCCTTTAGTGAAGCCAATGGGGAAAATATACACGCGAATTAATTACCGCTTTTCTGCACAGTCGATCGTGCATCTTATAGAAGGATTACGCCGGAAGTAAGCTGATTATGAAAATGGACTGTTGTCAAAGTGGAAAATTCGTCGGGGTGGAAAATGCCAAAGAGGCGCTTGAGAAAAATTCCCTCACGTAACGCCCGAGTGATATTCAATAATGATAAACTTTATTTATTACATAGACTATTCTAACTTGCACTACGAAAACTTAACGTATAGTACAATAGTTCTTTTAATATAAGAAACTTTTTTAAGTTTGATCAGGTAACTCATTATATTACTACAGCCCTTTGTAATATAAGGAGCTTTTGTCTAAATTAGAACGAACACTCGACAGATAAAAGTTATCCATTGAACGGTTATGTTCATACACATTAGAGTGGTTCTTATTTTAGGAGCATGTGACAATCAAGGGCACAACCCGAAAACTTGTTCCTATAGACAAAAAACTAATAACTTTTTTAGCCCTCTAAAATTTAGAAAGTAGGTTTATTCCCTTTTTTTCATTTTGGTCCATTCTAATATTAAACGACCCACCCTAATGGCCAAATTATATATTATGTCGATAGAGGACGTTAAAGGAATCGAAAACGTGTTTATTTCATGCAATTGGACTAAAATTGACGAGGTTATGACTGTTTTAACGTCCCTCTATTCATTGAAATTTAAATTACATTATAACAGAGCCATGACTAAGTGAACCAGACGCTACACATCAATTGGTAACCCCATCTTGTTTTTATCTTTTCACATTTTTACTTTCTCCGTTACGAAGTACGAAAAAGTATTGTGATCGTGATTTTTTTTCAAAATTTTTTTTTTCGGAAATATCCGTTTTGGGGTCCCTTGATGCCATTTCAACAATTTCTGGAAAAAATTTGTTGTGTCTGTGTGTGTGTGTGTGTGTGTCTCTCTCTCTCTGTGTGTGTGTGTCTCTGTGCGCGCTGTATCTCAAAAACTAATAGA
This sequence comes from Ocypus olens, assembly GCA_910593695.2. Taxonomy (NCBI): domain Eukaryota; kingdom Metazoa; phylum Arthropoda; class Insecta; order Coleoptera; family Staphylinidae; genus Ocypus; species Ocypus olens. The sequence goes on from OU343056.1 coordinate 36,112,387, forward strand.
GCAATTGATATGAAACTTTGAACATACGTCTTATTTGATAATCTGAAGAACTGAAAAGCTTTTGGTAAAATTTCATACAACGGAAGTGGGTGTTTACCTTAACTGTTTTTTGTTTATTGCCAATATTTTCTTGAATATAAAAAATATCACAAAAACATTTAAACAAAAATTGAAGACAACAAAGAAATGAACATCTTTTGCTTGAAAATATTTTTCATAAAATCATTGCTATTCGAGAAAAAAATTTATTAATTTTTTTTCAATTTTTGGTTTATAATTATGAAACGATAATAGTTACAGCAAATTTGTATGAATAATAATTGTAGAGAATATCAAAATGAACAACTGCTGAAGAATAATTTTTTTTCGAAATCTTGTTAGTTTTTGAGTACCGAGTTTTTGAATTTGAAGTATAATTTTTCCGTTTCATAATTTTGACGTTTTAAACATCAGTTTCATCCGAGTTTACGCAACGCTCGATGTACGTTTAAAATATGATTTCAATTGAAAATAAACCATGAAAACGTAAATATAAATTGCAATGATACCATCAAGTCGGAGAAAGTAACATGACGGCCACATCACCATTTTTTATTATTAATTTATTACTTATAATTAGCGTATTTGATTTTAATAACTAGACAAAGCTTATTTTATTTTATTTATTTTCACTGACATTTACATTCACTAAAAATTATACCGGGTGACCCAGGGATCTGTAAAAGCCCTATAACTTATTTGATATTTGAGATATCGACTTCTAGTTTTCTTGAACTGGTACCCACACTTATTCTACATATTTTAAAAATATGTATGTTTTTATACAGGGTGTCTCAATATACAAAACAGAACAAAGTTATGTTTTTCTAAATGGAACACCCTATATTTTATACTTTGTTTTTAACCCTCTTGAGAAGCTGATAAAACTAGTATAAGATAGTATGGGTCAATTATAAACGATTGGTTAGTTATGGGCAAATTTGTGGTAAAAACAAGGGCACATTGAAAAAATTGCAGAAGCGCTCCTAGCAAAGCTAGCGTAATTTTTTATACACTAAAAAATTTTCCACATCATGAAGAATAATAAAAATCGGCTTTGGTTCTTTTTTGTTAATACTGCTATACAGGGTGTCAACATACGCAAAATATTAGATAACTATTTTTTTTCCAATGGAACACCCTATATAAGTTGCGACCAATGTATGTCATTTTTAATAAGCTTTCCAATGATATACAGTTTGTATGACAAAATATTAAGGATTCTTGAGATTTATCCATAAAAACATTTTTCTTTTGCCACCTCCTGTTCATTTTTGGATTTTCAGCCAAAACTATACATTTTCTGAAAAAATAATAAGAGACCAAAGTTGTAGAGCGGAACATTTTCGATCGACATAGGCCTTTAGACTTTTCCAATAATGCGTGCATTGCCCGCCAGGGTGCGCAAAATCGTGACAGTTTATGCATTTTATCTACGACCACTACTGTAAATGCCCATTATCGTACAATGCGCGTACTGCGTAAATACACCAAAACACCCACGTATGTTAGAGCCCGCTTGTAAATTAAAGGTACGTGTGTGTTTGCCATAACATACTAGTGAGTTTCGTTTACGAACTTTTGATTGGTTGAGAGTTGCGCGTTTGTTCGTTTTTATTAAATATAGTAGTCCGCGATTGTTAAACGTCACATCACGCACCCCGAAGCTGTCACTTCGCTATTCCGCACATTCTCATTCAAATGCAATGATATCCAGAAGTAAGTACCAAATAATGAGGTATGTAACCATTGTTAATGAAACTCTTTTCAATTCTTGCAAGATAAATAATGTCCAGTAACAGCAACAACGAAAATGATTAAATAAGCGGCCAACAAGTTTCTCCCTGCTACGCCTCGCGATACAAAAATGTTTAAGGAACATTTATGGACTGGAGAATCAAATATAAATTAAGGTGAGAGTGGTCGTAGATAAAGTATACTACATAACGCGAGTTGTAAAGCAATTACGCGCTATTGAAATTGCGTTACTCGCCGCTACGCGGCTCGTACGCAATTTTTTCACTTGCGCGTAATTTGCTATTTACAACTCTTGTTACGTAATATACTATTAGCGTTTATCTCAAATTTTTTGTTAATTAATTGTACTATACTTTATTTTCCACGTCCTCTAGCAGAAAAACGGGTAATTATAGAATTATTCAAATGACCTACATCGATTGAAAATATTCCGCTCTACAACTCTTAAAAGAAGCAATTTTTGCCCAAAATGCATAGTTTTCGCTGAAAATACAAAAAATACTGAAAACGCAAAAATTGATACATACATTTTCAATTTGCATTTTTAGGGAAAACTATGCATTTTTGGCAAAAATTGCTTCTATTAAGAGTTGTAGAGCAGAACATGTTCAATCGATATGGGCCATTTTAGTTTCTCTATAATTTCCCGTTTTTCCGCTAGAGGGTGCGGAAAATAAACTAGTACAATTTATTAATAGAAAATTTGAATAGAAAACGCTAAAATTCATATACGGTCAGGATTTTGCGCGCTCTGGCGGGCAAAGCACGCATTATCTTAAAAGTTGAAAGACCCACATCGATCGAAAATTTTTCGCTCTACAACTTTGGTTTCTTATAATTTTTCCTGAAAATGCTTAGTTTTGGCTGAAAATCCAAAAATCAGCGGAAGGTGGCAAAAGAAATATGTTTTTATTGATAAATCTCAAGAATCCTTAATATTTTGTTATATAAACTGTATATCATTGGAAAGCTTATTAAAAATGACATACATTGGTCGCAACTTATATAGGGTGTTCCATTAAAAAAAAAATAGTTATCTATTGTTTTGCGTATGTTGACACCCTGTATATCACCATGAATAAAAGAGAACCAAAGCCGATGTGTATTATTCTTTATGATGTGAAATACTGAAATACTGAAAACGCAAAAATTGATACATACATTTTCAATTTGCATTTTTAGGGAAAACTATGCATTTTTGGCAAAAATTGCTTCTATTAAGAGTTGTAGAGCAGAACATGTTCAATCGATATGGGCCATTTTAGTTTCTCTATAATTTCCCGTTTTTCCGCTAGAGGGTGCGGAAAATAAACTAGTACAATTTATTAATAGAAAATTTGAATAGAAAACGCTAAAATTCATATACGGTCAGGATTTTGCGCGCTCTGGCGGGCAAAGCACGCATTATCTTAAAAGTTGAAAGACCCACATCGATCGAAAATTTTTCGCTCTACAACTTTGGTTTCTTATAATTTTTCCTGAAAATGCTTAGTTTTGGCTGAAAATCCAAAAATCAGCGGAAGGTGGCAAAAGAAATATGTTTTTATTGATAAATCTCAAGAATCCTTAATATTTTGTTATATAAACTGTATATCATTGGAAAGCTTATTAAAAATGACATACATTGGTCGCAACTTATATAGGGTGTTCCATTAAAAAAAAAATAGTTATCTATTGTTTTGCGTATGTTGACACCCTGTATATCACCATGAATAAAAGAGAACCAAAGCCGATGTGTATTATTCTTTATGATGTGGGAAATTTTTTAGTGTATAAATAATGATGCTATCTTTGCTACGAACGCTTCTGCAATGTTTTCAATGTGTACATGTTTTTGTCACAAATTTGCCCATAACTAACCAACCGTCCATAATAGACCCATACTATCTGATACTATTTTTATCAGCTTCTTAAGGGGGTTAAAAATAAAGTATAAAATATAGGGTGTTCCATTTAAAAAAACATAACTTTGTCATGTTTTGTATATTGGGACACCCCGTACAAAAACATACATATTTTTAAAATATGTAGTATAAGTGTGGGTACCAGTTCAAGAAAACTGGAAGTCGATATCTCAAATAGCAAATAAGTTATGAGGCTTTTACAGATCTCTGGGTCACCCGGTATATATGGAATATAGTCAGTAAAATCGAAATAAAATATTTTTGGAAAAAATCTTCGAACAGGTCAATTTTCTTTGATAAAAATACACATTTTTGCATGAAAGTCGATTTTCAGTGGTCATTTGTTTTTGAGTAACAACGTCATCCAAGTTGTTTTTAAATGGCAACCCCTTATTTTTATTCTTGATTTTGAGAGATCTTCATTGTCGAACTGGAGGTATAAAAATGTTATAATCATGGTATAATCATGTTGTTCAGTTATTTTAGTGTTACTTTGTTTCTTCTGAAGTACATCTGGCTGTGCAACAGAATGAAGAGCAAAAGCAAAAATGAGGAGCAATAATTGTTTGTAAACTGTTAATTTTACCCATTTACCTAAATTTTTTGAAATATGTCCTAGTACGTATATGTCCCAGTACATTAACCTTTCTTGCTACTTTGTGATAAAGAGAATGATAAATTATCATCTTATGTATGCTGGAGGTTTCCACTTCGTTATACATGTTGAATAATACACTAAATAACTACTTTGCTAATGGTACGGTTAGTTGCCGAAACTTGTGTCGCACGATACATATCTATGTTATTCGAAAGTTAAAACAGTTTTTATTAAATTATCATCTAATATTATACACCCAAGGGATTTAAGACACTCTCTCTCAATGATCTTATTATTAATTTTCACATTATCTGAATTAAAATCTAACAAAATTTTTACTTTTTATATCCATCATTCTTGTTTTTTTCAATATGATTTGAATTGAAAATAACATGACAGCCACATCACAATTGTTTGTTTTTTTTTCGATAATTTTTAACTATGAAAAATATTACAAAAACATTAAAAAAAATGGTGATGTGGCCATCATGTTAATATCTCCGACTTGATGGTATCATTTATATTTACGCTTTCATGGTTTATTTTTAATTTAAATCATATTTTAAATGTACATCGAACGTTTTGTAGACTCGGATGAAACTGACGTTGAAAACGTCAAAATTATGAAAGATGGAAAAATTTGACTTCAAATTCAAAAACTCAGTTTACTCAAAAACTATAGAGTTGTCGAAAAAACTTATTGTTTATAAGTTATCCATTTTGGCATGCTTTATAATTATTATTAACATACATTTGCTGTAACTATTATCGTTTCATAATTATAAACCAAAAATGAAAAAAAAATAATACATTTTTTTCTCGAATAACAATGATTTTATGAAAAATATTTTTAAACCAAAGATGTTCATTTCTTTATTGTCTTCAATATCTGCTTAAATGTTTTTAGGATATTTTTCATATTTAAGAAAATATAGGAATAAAACAAAAAACAGTTAAGGTAAACACCCACTTCCGGTGTACGAAATTTTACCAAAAGCTTTTGAGTTCTTCGGCTTATCAAATAAGACGTATATTTAAAGTTTCATATCAATTGCTCTCTTAGTTTTTGAGATACAGCGCGCACAGACACATACACACACAGACACACACACACATACACAGACACACTCACAGACACAATTTTTTTTTCCAGAAATTGTTGAAATGGCATCTAGGAACCCCAAAACGGATATTTCCGTAAAAAAAATTTTTGAAAAAAAATCACGATCACAATACTTTCTCGTACTTCGTAACAGAGAAAGTAATAATTTGTGGAAAGAAAAATTATTTGTTCGATGTTGCTCCTGAAAGTGCCCCAATGTCAGGATTGCATTGTCGGCCGGCAAATTTTTGGTTCTGAATGACGTTTTGGAACGGAAAGTCAAATTAATTAATCAGTAATGTACATGTGCATGGTCGTTCTTAACAAACTACCAAATGAAATGAGATGTTGCAATAGCTTTAAGCAATTTAAAACTAAACTTAAAACATTTCTCGTTGAAAACTGTTATTACACCTTCACAGACTATGTAAATCATTAATCTAAGATACTGATATACTTTGATCAATGAATCTTTGCGTGCACGTCATAGATAGTCGAACCTAGTTCCGACAACATTTTCATCGGTTTACTCTCTCTACGCTAAGTTAAATTAGACGTGATCATACATCTACGTATGTCGTCCAAGGCGAGAAAACTCGGTCTTCAGCAATGGCGCACACGCAAAGATCCATAGATCAAACTATATCAGCATGTATCGCGTAACTTTATTTAACTAAATCTTTGAATGTGTATTGTAATTGTATATTTTTAATCGTAAGTTTTAAGTATATTTATCACCATTTTTTATTATTAATTTATTACTTATAATTAGCGTATTTGATTTTAATAACTAAACTAAGCTTATTTTATTTTATTTATTTTCACTGACATTTACATCCACTAAAAATTATACAGTGCGCGCCTAAAGTATGGAATATAGTCAGTAAAATCCAAATAAAATATTTTTGGAAAAAATCCTCGAAAAGGTGAAAATCGACCTTTTATAAAAATACACATTTTTGCATGAAAGTCGATTTTCAGTCGTCATTTGTTTTTGAGTAATGACGTCATCCAATTTGTTTGAAATGGCAACCCCCTATTTTTATTCTTGATTTTGAGAGATCTTAATTGTGGAACTGGAAGTATAAAAATGTTGCCATCATGTTGTTCAGTTATTTTAGTGTTACTTTGGTTCTTCTGAAGTACATCTGACTGTGCAACAGAATGAAGAGCAAAAGCAAAAAAACTGTAAATTAAACTGTTCATTTTACCCATTTACTTAATTTTTTTTTACATATGTCCTAGTACGTATATGTCCCAGTACATTAACCTTTCTTGCTACTTTGTGATAAAGAGAATGATAAATTATCATCTTATGTATGCTGGAGGTTTCTACTTCGTTATACATGTTGAATAATACAATAAATAACTCTTTTAATTTCTAGTTTGCTAATGGTACACTTAGTTGCCGAAACTTAAGTCACACGAATACATATCTGTTATTCAAAAGTTAAAAAACTTTTTATTAAATTATCATCTAATATTATACACCCAAGGGATTTAAGACACTCTTTCTCAATGATCTTATTATTAATTTTCACATTATCTGAATTAAAATCTAACACAAAATTTTTACTTTTTATATCCATCATTTTTGTTTTTTCAATATGATTTGAATTGAAAATAAACCACGAAAGTGTAAATAAAAATAAAAATTCAAATAAAAATAAAAATGAAAATGAAAATGAAAATGAAAATTAAAATAAAATTAAAATTAAAATTAAAATTGAAATTAAAATTAAAATTAAAATTAAAATTAAAATTAAAATTAAAATTAAAATTAAAATTAAAATTAAAATTAAAATTAAAATTAAAATTAAAATTAAAATTAAAATTAAAATTAAAATTAAAATTAAAATTAAAATTAAAATAGAATAAAAATAAAAATAAAAATAAATAATATATACAGTATGTTTTTTTTTATCGTGGGCCATAGGATTTTACATGCTAAAAATTATACCTCGTGTAAATGTATATTTTATCATATAATTTTGAAGCAAATTTCAGTTGATAATATAAATCAATTATTTTTCTACATGATGCGCTTAATTAGAATCATTTAAACATTATTCCATTAAAAAGTGCTTTTGCTCGGAACTGAACGATCGGGATGCGCTGCAGAAAAGTTGTCCCGAAAATAAAAATTCCCTGACTTCTTGTAGAAAAATACAACTATTTCCCTGCTGGACAAACCTCTTATAATTGCCGCTACAAATTCCACCCGTTCTTCAATAGTATAAATGGACATTTTCAAGAATAAAATTCATTTGATTACTTGCCTTACTAATCAATCTGACATTTCGTAAATTCAAGGTACTTTGATTATTTTTGCTCAGTTATTTATATTAAATAATTTCAGTTTTTACTGGAATAAAACATGTTTAAGTTATTCTAATGCAGCCCATCATGTAGAAAAATAATTGATTTATTACTAATTAAAATTTCCTTCAAAATTGTATGAAAAAATATACATTGACATAAGGTATAATTTTTAGCATGTAAAATCCTATGGCCCACGATAAAAAAAACATACTGTATAAATAACTATACCATCAAATCGGAGAAAGTAACATGATGGCCACATCACAATTTTTAGTTTTTTTTTCGATAATTTTTAACTATGAAAAATATTACAAAAACATTCAACAAAAATATTGAAGATATCAAAGAAATGAACAAGTTTTGTTTAAAAATATTTTTCCAGGACTTTTCTTCAGGTCATTTCCAAGACCTTTTTTCACGATTTTTTTTCGGCTGTTTTTTATTTCAGGATCTTTTCAGGACTTTTTATAGATTTTATACTTTTTTCTCGAGACTTTTTAGGGACTTCTTTATCAGGACTTTTTTCACGCTGTTTCTATTGAACTTTTCTTAGGTCTTTTTTTCAGGGATTTTTTTCGGGACAATTTTTTCAGAACTCTTTCTTCGGGACATTTTCCGGTCTTTCTGGGATCTTATTTTAGAACACTTTTTCAGAACATAATTTTCAAGACTTTATTTTCAGGACTTTTTTCAAGATTTTTTTCTCCGGACTTATTTTCAGGATTTTTTTTGTTATTTTTAAATACTTTTTTTGGGACATTGTAAAGGACTGCTTTTTCAGGAATTTTTTTACTGGACATATTTGTCAGGACTTTTTTCCAAGACTTTATTTTCAGGACTTTTTCGAATTTTTTAAATACTTTTTTGAATACTTTATTTCGTAATTTTTGCAGGACTTTTTTTAAGACTTTTTTAGGACTTTTTTATGGCTTTATTTTTGGGACTATTTTTTGGGCCCTTTTCAGGACATTTCGAAGGCCTTTCTTTTTCTAGGACTATTTCTCAGGACTTTTTCAGAACTTATCCCAGGACTTCTTTGGGACTCTTTGCAAAAAAAAAATTGTCAGAATTCTTTTATCAGGACTTTATTTTTTACTCTTATTTTCAGGACTTTTAAAGTTTTTTTTTTCCTCAACTTTCAGGACTCTTTTCGCGATTTTTTTTGCATGAATTTTTTCAGAACTTCTTTTGAGGATTTTTTTCAGGATTTTTTTTCGGGACTTTTTTCATATTTTCATGATATTTTCAGGACATATTTCAAGTCTTTATTTTCAGAACTTTTTTTTCAGACTGCTTTTTCAAGATTTCAGGATAGTTTTTTGTGGAATGTTTTCAGGGCCATTTTTAGAACTGTTTATGACATTTATGCAGGACATTCTTTAGGACTTTTCTTCACAACTTGTTTTCCGGACTTTTTTCAGGACTTTTTAGGGCCTTCTTTAAAGGCCTTTTTGTCAGGCTTCCTTTCAGAAACTTACTGAGGACTTTTTTATGGCTTTTTGGGACAACTATTTTACTCTTTTTTCGGGACTTTTTGTAAACTCTTTTATTCCTGGATTTTATTTCAGGACATTTTCACGGGATTTTTTATCATGGCATTTTTTAGGACTTCTTTAGGACTGTTTACAGGACTCTTTTCATGACTTTTTCAGGATTTCTTTTGAGGACTTCTTTCACTTTTTTCAGGACATTTTTCAAGATATATTTCTCAAGACTTTATTTCCAGAACTTTTTTCATGAGACTCTCTTTTCAGGACTTCGTTCAAGTCCTTTTTCAGAACTTTTTTCGGTACACTCTAAAAACTGCTTTTTCGGGACTTTTTTGCAAGATATTTCTTCAAGACGTTTTTTCAGGAATTTTTTCAGAGCTATTTTTAGAACTATTTTTATGACTGCAGAACATTTTTTAGGCACTTCTTTTCAGGACTTTTTTCGGGCCACTTTTCAGGCATCGTGAGACCTTTTTTTTTAATTTCTCTCAGAACCTTATTGAGGACTTTTTAAGGGCTTTTTCTGGGGGTTTTTTTTTGCGACTTTTTTTCACAGAACAATTTTGTGAGGATTTTTTTTCCGGACTTTTATCTTGCATTTTATTTCTGGATTTTTTTATCATGATATTTTAAGGACTTTTTTCAGGACTTCTTTTCACTTTTTTCACGACATATTTTTAGAAATTTTTTCTCGACACTCTTTTCAGGACTTCTTTCTTCAGGACTTTTTTTCAGTATATTTCTTCAAGACGTTTTTTCAGGGCTATTTTTTACTCGTTTTTTAGGACTTTTTTCCTGGATTTTATTTCAGGACCTTTTTCAGGATTTTTTATCATGACATTTTTAGGACTGTTTACAGGACTTTAATCAGTTCTTTTTTTCACTTTTTTCAGGACATATTTTTTTCACTTTTTTCTTGACACTTTTTTTTAGGACTTCTTTCTTTAGGAATTTATTTCAGGTCTTTTTTCAGGACTTCTTTCTTTAGGACTTTATTTCAGGTCTTTTTTCAGGACTTTTTTGTATTACATTTTTCAGGACTTTTTTACTTTTTTCAGGACATATTTTTCAAGACTATTTTTAGAACTTTTTTCTTGAGACTCTCTTTCCAGGAATTCTTTCTTCAGGATTTTATTTCAGGTCTTTTTTCAGCATATTTCTTGAAAACGTCTTCTCAGGGCTATATATCAGTGTTTTCATGACTTTTGTGCAGGACTTTTTTCAGCACTTCTTTTCATGACTTTTTTTCCAGCTCCTTTTCAGGCTTACTTTCAGAACCTTATTGAGGATTTTTTAGGGCTTCTTTTGAAGGCTCTTTTTGAGACTACAATTGTCAGGACTTTATTTTTTACTCTGTTTTTAGGACTTTTTAAGTCTTTTACCAGGATTTTATTTCAGGACTTTTTTGGGATTTTTCATCATGACATTTTTAGGAATTTTTCAGGACCTCTTTCAGGACTTTTTTTCTGGACTTTATTTCAATGAATCAACTGTAATACTTTCCAATGTTAATATCAAATGTGACAATACCATTTAAATGCCAGATTTCAAAGTACGGGTTTTAACACTAACCGACGCAATAAACTCCTCTATATATTAAAGTCGTCAGACCTTCATATTCGACAGAGATGCTTCGAATACAAGCACGAAAATGTAAACTGCCGTGAGCATGTCCTGTCAACTTTAAGTAAACTCGCTGTATTTTTTGTGATTAAAAAAAAAACGCCTTATGCTTGGTTGATACATCTCTCTTTTTCCTTATTTTAAGGTTTAGAGCAATTCAGAATTTATAGGCTATTACTAAACAGGATAAAATGAAGGGGATAGTTATTGGATACATCATATGAGGAATATTGTGTCCTATAAGAGGTAAATAATAAAACAAACTTATTCGTAGAAATAAATAAAAAAAATTATTTATTAACTATCAAGCAGCAACTTTAACCTGTTTACCATCAACGTCCGCCTCCACAGCAACATTAACCGGTTTGCCATCAACCTCCGTTTCCGCGGCGTAATGCTTAATAAACCTAGCGGAAGGATCGGATGCTTCGCACCACCTGGGCATCCAGTAGTACGGAATCAAATCCTTAGCACAGTCCGGGTAATGCTTCTCAAACATCTCACGATAGTAAAGAGATTCTTTTGTTTTAGGTGGGCAATGAGGATACCGCTTTAAAGCATCTTCGGGACTGAACACACCAGGTTTCCTCGCCTCGATGATATCTTGAATGATTTCAAAAAGACTTTTAGTGCGTGATGTTACACCGTCGCTAAAGGCCTCTTTGTGACGCCAGAGTATACTGTCTGGAAGCGCGTTTGTGCCTGAAAACGCCGACCGGAGCATGTACTTTTCTTTGGTGCCGTCTTTGGGCTGGAGCAGTTCCTTGGGCATGTTCAGGTAGTAGTGTGTAAATTGGATGTCCAGGAATGGAAGACGCAATTCAAGACTGTAATAATATATAGGATTATAAATGTTGATTATACAATAATACAAATTTATGTTACTTTAGCAAATGTACTGATGTGGCAGATTGCACAAATTAAACTAAATGAATCTGTTATTGTTTCGAAATGGTGATAAGTTAAATTGAATTTCAAATACGGCTTAAGGATCTAGCAAATACGATTATTACTAACGAGTAGCAATGGTAGTGAGCAATTTCGAGCTCTCCAGTCATTTCTTCACGATCTGATGAACCGTTATTTTCTATTTTCTTGTTTTACCAACAAGAAATAAAGAATAGATAAAAAAAAATAGTGTTAAAAACCATTTAAGTATTTTAAAACCGCCGAAAAAAATAAAAGTTACTAAAATTCTGAAGACACAATTAAGAAAAAATTATACTGTTGCCAGTTAAGGACATTTAAGAAAATCTGGCTGTTAATGGGTTAATACTCCTAGTAACAACGAACGCACTGTGCTGATGACGGTCAGTAGCCACTTTGCAGTTGTCATTTATGGGAAACAATAATTTACACCAAAAATCCTACTGCATTTTCATAAAACGTTACTTACCCTTGTGAACTGACCGTTCTATCAGCTCTAAGTCCATCGAAGAGATAAATTTCGCTCAACAATCTGATGCTGTCTTGGTAGGCCGCTTCCGCATTTGGAGCGGACTTAAAGTAGATGTACCCTTGTGCGACTTCATCGGCTCCTTCTCCACTGAATAATACTGTTGTATTGGTGTTTTTCTTAATGTACCTGCAAATTTTAAACCATTACAAATAATTCCGTTTAATACTTCTTCATTCAATTTTTTAAACTGTTAAAAAATAGTGCACCTCCTTCAATTTCATCTAAAAAAAAACTTTGCTAACGTAAAACCAGTTTAAACATAATTGGGAATACTTATTTCAATATGTATTTCTCTGATTTGGGAAAGGCGTAGGTAAAGTTGGGACAGGGTTACGGCAATGGGGAATGCAGCTGTATTCATGCCGATTTCAGTGTAAACCATGGCTTGGTCAGGAGAGTTTATTCAAAATAGCGACACAGCGAGCTTTTAATGCTGGATCTTCCATAAAAACAAACAATTCTATTGCGTGTGGGAATCTAAGACCAACGAGTTTTGCATTGAAAGAGGAAATCTCAAGGTTGACCTTGGATCGCAACAGGATCGGAAAATATGGCTTCTGTGGGAGCTTCGATTGAGCAATCATTTGATTGAAGTTTTCGAAGAATTTTGCTACAAAATCGATTTTAAGTTTATGTTATTTTCTGGAAGTACAACATCTCAAAAGTATTTCCTGAAAATTACAGATAGATCCGGCATCCGAAGCTTATCAGATAATATTTAAAAAAATAAACCCTATTTTTTTAAAATCTTTCTAAGGATAAATTATTACAAAGATGTACGAGGCTTTAAGCAAAATAATAACGAAAGCTTCAACATTTGGAAAATAATTCCGAAAACGACCAATGACAGCTGTATTGCCGTTTCTATCGGTGCCCATATAGCTACCGAGTATTCAATGAAGGGCATACAGTTTATTAGCAATTTTAAATGGTATGGGGATCAATTTTGATCTTTTTTGATTTTGACTGCAAAAATTTCCTGCCCGAATAAACGCAACGAGGATTAACACTTCAGAACGCCGAGCTCTAAGAAACACTTGAGAGGGAAAAATGCTTCGCCGACAGTAATAAATCTACTCAGCCGTGGTTGCTAATTAGGTAGCAAGTTCATTGGTCCCGGAATTGATGACCAAATTGAAAAATTACTTTCTTATTTACGTATAAACAATACTTAACTTAAAACTTTAAACGCGTTTTTTCGAAACCACGTTTTTTGATCGGTGCCAACGATTACTACGAAATGGTTGAAGCGATCTTTTCGAAATTTTATGCACTTATTCAGAACATCAACGTAGTGTGCTGGATCGGTGGTTTTTTTCGTTCTGTTAATTAATTTATTTTATACAGTCAAAAAACGAACGTTTTTCTTGTCAAAAAAGTTATTTTTTGTTTAACTGTCCGCCATTTTGTTAAAAATTGAAATATTACAGAAAGATCCAATCCAGCACACATCAATGCAATTTAATAAAGATCCCCGTCGGTTCTTTTGATCTGGGATGATCCAGTGCAAAATGGCGACAAAATGGGTTTTTTCAGTTCACAAATTCACAAAAATAATAAATATTGGAAGAATATTATTCGATTTGTTTTTTTTTTTTTTTTCGAAATGGTATAATAAACAAAATTAAAAATTTTCAAACTTAGTGGGGCCGAATGCTGGGCTTTGTATATTCAACTACGGGCCGGGCCCATAGTACATTTTCTTTTCAATGGGCCGAACCGGGCTGGGTTTAAAATTTTCACTGGCTTTTTAAAACCCGCTCCTGCAGGGCTCTGATGTACACTCCTTAACTTTTTGCATCAAATTTGACGGTATTTCCTTAATTTTTTCCCTCACCTTCCCATTTCTCTACACTGAAACTCATAGCGATTTTAAGGAAGGCGTTATGTCTAGCACACACATCTCGTTTAATTAGAGATCTATTTTAGGTGAATGTTGTCTCCTAATCGGTGGTCGCCACGTTCGTTTTTTTTACGCTGAAGCTACCTCAAAGCCCAGGCATACCACATTATCCTCAGACTGTCTTCTTACAGTCCCATCTCCTATAGGAGGTTGTCTATCATCATTGCTATTTTATTTTACTTGCAGCCATTCTAGAGAGCTACGGTCGAATCATTCACGCAGGTTTATTAACGTTTCTAATTAAGCACGTGAGTAAGAAACAACTATTATAGAGCATTGTATTTTTAGACCGCGCGCTATTCCACTGTTATGGTGGGTTTACACGCTCATGCAATTTGCGCAAACTGATTTGTGCAAGCAAAACAGCACAAATTAACTGAATGTGTGTTGGTGTTTGTACGTTCAGTTTAGCTTGCACAATTTCTCGACAACAGTTCTTGGTGTGGTTTGTGTTTTAAAAAAAGTTAGCATATGGGTCAATTATCTGCAGTTTTTCAATTAAAACATTATAAGCTTAAGATTGTAGAGTCATGACTTTTAATTTTCCACTAACATAAAAACGATTGGTAAAATAAATTATATAAATATTTGAATAAATTCACGAAGGACCTCTTTTTCTTTCTTCGATCTGCCGGATGTCAAAGATCAACAAGGGGGCAAACGGCAATATTAAAAAATATATATAATCTATTAACCGCTCTCGATACTTAAAAAAACAAGTGCATCACATACATCAGCTGTCACGGCAGTTATCAACGCGCATGCTCTGGCTGGCTTGTACAAGTCAATTGGCGCAAATTGCATGAGCGTGTAAACTAACCTTAGCGACAATGATTTTTCGCCCTAGGGCGTAAAGGTCTACGTTACCCAGCAAATTAGGGCCAAAATGTGGACTCAAGGTCTGATAGCAGAAAAAAATGCATTTCTTACGCTAAAAATAGAGTAACATGTCAGAAATAGATTCCACTTTTACAACATAAACAATTCTTAACAGTCTCGGTGTATGCCTTGCATACTGATGAACGCAACCGGACGAATGGGTAATGAGTCCACTTTTTCTTACCAAAAAACAATGAAATAAAAACAAAGAACTGTTTAGTTTGCACATAGAGAGAATACCGATTAAATGAGCACTTTCATTCTCTTTTGATTTCCCTTTAATTTTGTCTTGCATGACACGCTTGATTATTTCGTATATGTTCCCTAGCATTATATGGCCGAAATATTCCAGTTTTCTTTTATATGTTCTCAAACTTGAGAAGCTCTTAGAGATGCGATAACCCAGGTTGTTTCTGCCACTCCTCAGGAAAATATTCTCAGCGCTATAGAAAACTAATGGAAGATTCTAATCAGTGAATCGACAATCTGCTACTACTAGTAGAGTAATACAACTTTTAAAACTGCATTAAATTGTTATTAAAATCTGTTAATAATAATCAATGCGTTTGTATATTTCACACAATTTGACATTTAACACAATTGACTGATTTGACATGTGTGTGTTTATTTGCCTATAACACAATATAAAACAATCGATCCAATGCTTTTGACTCGCGTATTTTATTGGTATACATAGGGGAAATGTTTACTGATAAAAAAATCCTCTCTGTATGTATTATTCAAGACTATTAAAAAATATATTGTATTCTTTAGGGTACGGTTTTAATATGTTTTCAAAATCAGGCAGCATCTTGTATTTTAATGGCTTTCTCATACACCTCAAACGACATGTGATTCTTATTAGTAGAAATAAACTATGTAGAAATGTTCCAATCATTTGGAACACATCATTCATGAAGGATGAATAAGGATTTTATGAAATGTTTTCTGGACATTATTATGGATTTCGCAGAATATTTAAGCATTCAACGTTTCCAAAAATAAAAGAACACAACTCACAACTGTCACCTGATTTTGATTTTTAAAATATGAATTATTATAATCAATTTATCTTTGTATTGATTGTTAGTTGTGACATATAGCAAAAATGGATCGCTGGTCGATAAAATAATTATTTTCAAGCAGTTTTCAATATTGAATTCGGTTGTTGCTGTTCACTTTGGTTTAAAATATTATGGATACATTAGAGGCAGAGCAGCTACCCCATCTCGACTAACTATACAGATTGGTGACGGCTACTAGGAACATAGCCCATGCACGACAGTCATGCATTTACACTATGCGCCTTGATAATTTTGTTTAAATAAGTGCGCTGTCAGTTTATTTAGTTGTCAAATTTATTTTTGTATAATGAATACATGAGTTGCTTGAGATAATACACATTGGTAAATGGATCTACAACGGCAATTCAGGATTTTGGTACCCAATTATGTCTGCGTGGGATATGTCGGGACCATCAACGAGCAATTGACCGAGAGTGTCGTCCATTTATTGGAAAGGTTAATTCGTCCATAAAAAGGACGTTCTTTAGTAAACCTGGCTTATTATTGGATTTCTCCATTACGTCTTCACAAAAGAGCATTCGCCTTATTTCATCGACGGGGTAGGTTTCTTAAATTTTTGACAATTTATAGGAACGGTATCCATTCTGCTTCAAAATCTTTAATACGGTAGTACGGTGCAAATGAACCTGTTCAGCAATCTTTCTAGAAGAAAGTGGCAGCACAAATTCTTAATTCTTCAAGTTCCTGCTCCTCAGTTTTTGGTTGAGGCCTTTTTTGCGGTTGACAAAAATTCTGCACGATTCGGTGTATTGCAGTAGTGCCTGGGATGTGACTAATTGGAAAAGCAGTAGCACGTAAATCTCTTGTTTGGCGTACTGAATTGCCGCTGTAGATCCATTTGATAAACAGTATTTTGTCAAGCAACTCATGTGTATTCGGTAATAATATACCTAGATTGAGGTTAATTATCAAAAAATCGTTTTTTGAGTACCTTGTTACCCAGTAATTTGACGAGACAATAACATTTGTTGTCGAGCTAACGCTCTCCATTAATAACCAGTTGACAACAAATGTTATGTCGAGATGAATTACTAAAAGGTAACAGGTACGAAGAAAATGTTTTTTGATGATTCATCCAAGCTCACGGTATAATTGGGTAGATAATTTATCGAATGAAATAATAATAAGGATCAGGAAAAGTTATGGTTTATTACAAGCTGAATAGTTTGGCTTGCTACAAGAGTAATTGTAAAAATTAAAACTTAATGACAGTGACGTAATGTCATGAACATCATGTTTTTATAATTTTAAAAGCTACTCACCTAATTACCGTTTTTTTGTTATCGATTTCGACAATGCAAACATTGTTGTAATATCAAGCTACCCCATTAATTATCGTTTCTCTGTCATCGCACCTATTATTATTAGGTAAATTATCAACAGTAATATAACGAGTGCCTATGATTTTGCCGGCAATTATTAGCGGCAGGATCACGATTGCTTGTTGCGACGAAAATCGGCACGACTGCGAAGCAGGAGTGCCGATTTTCTAGAAGCAACAAGCAAGAGTGATCCAGACGCTAATAATTGCCTAGGAAAAATCAGTCACGAGTTAGATTCGGGAAGACAATTGGCCGAACAGAAAGTTCACACTTTTTAATTTGAAAAATTAAATTTAGTGACACCAAGTGTCAGACGTGTATTTATCTGCGCCACAATAATTGTAGTAAAAATGAGCTTACCAAGATTTTGAGAAATGCCTATGAATACTATTACTGATGAAAGCACTAACACTTCACCTGAAAATACAAACAGATCGAATTCAGGAGCAAACTGCTTAAAAGTCCGGCAATAACTGACGTTTTATACGCTATAGAAAATGAATCAACGCGTTGCTAGGCAATACCAACATGAGAGATTATCTGATTAGATACGACCCAGGGTAAATTGCCATGCATAACATAGAGCGTGGTCTGTTACGCATCGTAATTAGAATTTTATTGGATCATCTCCTCAACGTTATTCGATTTCATTGGTTAGTAAGTAAATGAGGGCAATTGTCATTGTAACTAAAATAAACTTGACAACTAAACTGTCAGCGCACATATTTAAACACAATTGTCAAAGAGCATAGTGTAAACACATGACTGTCGTGCATGCCCTATGTTCCTAGTAGTCGCCACCAATCTGTATACAGATACGTCCGTGACAGGAAAATGCGTCAGTGAAAGACAAGAAAACGACGGGCTGCCGAAGAACTGTTGAAAATATTGTCAGGATTGCAATTCAAAAAAGCCCTACAAAGATTCCTAGCAGAAGTCTTCATGCGGACCTTCAACTGTATCCCTATATGATACAAATTGTTCAAGAGCTTAGTCTATGAATAATATCAAATAGAAGGTTGGCAGAATATCCTTGAGAGAATTCAACATAACTCGCAGATGTCTGATGAGATTTATCAAAGTTTAAAAAAAAACATTATTATTGTTATTGGTCTGTCACGAATCCTAAGATAATTCGTTGTCTGAAGGTAATTGTTTAATGTTTCATTGGATCAATGGGAATTATTGGACCTAATTATAATGTCCGACCGATTCGTGTAAACGCAGATCGTTACGTAGATATGTTGAAAAGTTTCTTCAACAGGAGCTATGGCAGCAAAGAATACAAGATGTGTGGTGCCAGCAGGATGGGGCCACCGCACATACCGTTTACCGCTACTTGAAGGAAAATGTGAATCAACGACAAGACAACCCTGAAGAATTGAAAAACTGCATTTGTGCTGAAATTAATGTCATTTTGGTGAACATTTTACGTAGAGTTATTCTCTACGGTAGACGTTTACAAGATGTGGTATTTAGTTGTTTGTAGATTAAGTTTTTGCAAAATTTTAATACATAATAGATTTTGAAAGTGCAAATCTTATGTTGCCCGACTCTATACATCTTAGATTATTTAGTGAACATTTCAAAAGAACTGACGCGTCGATGATAACTTACTTTGAGATCAGCAACATAGCAATAGAGGCACGTATCGTCGTTATATCAGGGGTTTCTAAGATGTAAATGACCTCGTCTATCGCCTCCGCAACATCCTTTTCAGTGAAGATAATTTCGTGGTGTTCTGTTCCGATATGATCAGCGACTTTCCTTGCAGCTCGTAAGTCAGGGCTGTCGTTCATTCCAATTGCAAAAGTCTACACATGCATAACAAAAAACGGTTACTTATATTATATAAATATAGATAATTCATTTTCTCGCATCTTATTAAATAATATAAACGTTGTTAAATCGTTTTTGATTGAGAAAGTTGTCCATTATTCGGCCGAATCATTTTCTCCACAGGTGACGTCCAATCAAATGATAGCAATTTCATTGCCCAACAGGTGACGTCCAATCAAATGATAGCGGTTTCATTGCCCAAGAGTTTAGTTGTTACTATGGTTACGATTCGTTTTTTGTCAGCGAACTGCCGCAATTTCCAAATAGAAAAATTATTCGTTATAATTTAATATAAACAGAAAACTCTTTAGGTAATTATTTAATATGATGCGAAAAAGTATAGTATTAAACTCGTGAACAAGTTGGCCATTGCCACTCGGGTGAATTGCAACACTCGCCTATGGCTCGTGCTGCAAACTTCACCCTCGTGGCAATGGCCAACTTTCTCACTCGTTTAATAATATACTATTAACGCCATCTAACCAAACGTAATTTTAAACGCTCTGAAACTCCTAGCACAGCGTTCTCCTTTATACCTACTGATGAAAACTAGTAGCCAGAAATCAGTATACAGTTGTTAATGATAGTAATTGACATTGAAAGCAGTGGCGGCTCGTGGATGTTCGTCGGCAGGGCAACGGAAGAAAATTTGACCGAAACAGCAACGAAATATTTGCTTCCTCTATAAGAGTAAGTAGTGCGGCACGAGCCACATCTTTGTCTTTGCCCTCCCTACGGAAATCCACGAGCCGCCGCTGATTGAAAGTAACGGCTGTTTTTTATTTTTATAAATTAAAATAGTAAAATGTTTTTTTTTTTAAAGGATCAGGTCTTTCATACCAAATATTTGTTTGGGATTTTAATAGCTTCAGAATCGTCTAATAGTCTCTGTAAGGCTGGTTCTCAAAAATTAACAGCATTTATTAGTATAATGATAGCAAATGGGCAGAAATTTCAATTGATTGAAAATAACAATGTATGCCATATACTGGGTATTGACTTGGCGGACGCAACATAGGAAATCACATGTTAATTTTGAAGTGTTCAAATATTGGCTTCCCTATTTATTTTAGAGACAAAATGCATTAAACTTTTTTGTAGAGAGAAAAATTCTGATTTTATTAATGTTCACGCTTGCCACTTTAATTTTCTCTAAGTTGAAATAATTAAGAAAAAGTAATGTGATTTTATAAAAATAATGACATGCCATGGAATTGAAACAACAATTGCGGATATCAAAATGGCACAACATATCTCTGTCATTTAAGTAAAGTAAACATTGTCGAAATGATTTACACAACACAAGAAAAAAAACATTCTAATTAAGTAGTGGTATTATGCAGACCACAGTTATCAGGATCTTTGCAATATTCTTTCTACTCAGTTTCCAGACAGACCGATACCTGATGAAACCACTAGTCAACGAGAGGTAAGCAAGTTTGAAGATAGGGGAACAGTTTTGAATAACTGCAAGTGTGAAGATAAGAACATACAGGAACGAGAGCCAGCAAGACAAAATCAAAAGTAATTAGATATTTTCCTGTCCGTCGAAGAAAATGCGGATATGAGTACGAGAAAAATAGGAGTCCTGTTAAATATAAATCATACAAATGCTTTTAAGGTTTTAAAGAAACCCAAATTTATTTCTTTTAAGTATAAGTGCCATCAAGAATTAAGAGAGGGTAGTGTAAATCATTTCGAAAACATTTACTTTAACGAAATGACTGCGATATATTGAGCCATTTTGCTATCCGTAGTTGTTGTTTCAATTCCATGCCAAGTCATTATTTTTATAAAATCACATTACTTTTTCTTAATTATTTCAACTTAGAGAAACGTTAAGTGTGAACATTAATAAAATCAGAATTTTCCCCTCTACAAAAAAGTTCAATACATTTTGTCTCTAAAGTAAATAGGGGAGCTAATATTTGAACACTTCAAAATTAACATGCGATTTCCTATGTTGCCTCCGCCAAGTCAATACCCTGTATATAAATTACCTGTATTTTATATGGTGTGTTTTCTTCGTTGGCAACATCTACCAA
This sequence comes from Ocypus olens, assembly GCA_910593695.2. Lineage (NCBI taxonomy): Eukaryota > Metazoa > Arthropoda > Insecta > Coleoptera > Staphylinidae > Ocypus > Ocypus olens. The sequence goes on from OU343056.1 coordinate 36,133,755, forward strand.
TAGAGATGCAGTTAACGACGAATCCAATCCTCCTGATAGCAGACACCCAATTCTTCTATCTGCCATCAACCTCTTCTTGACAGCAGCAGTGAAGAGCTTTTTGATATTTCCAAGGTGATCGCCAGAAATTAAATCTGTAGATATACCAGTAAGTAATAATGACTTGCAACATAGTGTAGAATAGGAGAGTTAACTTTGCTCATCCAATGAATGATGAAAACAAATGTGTTATACCCAATGGAGTAGTTTCTTCACTTGAAACACTACAATCAAACACTAATAAGTGCCAACATCTCTCAATTATTTTTATGCACCTTAGCAATCGACATTGTTTTTTAATTAGAATGAATAGGAGAGTAAATTTCTAAGTATTCGAGATTAAAACTGAATGATTATGTATAAGCTCTTTTAAATACAATACCGTAAATGTTATATTCAAAAATTAAATAAATTATATCAGTGGTGCTATTTATAACTTTTTATAAAGCTTATTTTGTAAAATTCAATATTCAACATGGTACAAGGCAGGAAAGTCTTAGTTGTTTTTATAAAATACTTCTTTTTTGTCTTTGTAAGACTAAATTTTGTACTGATGTGAAGATAGCCACGGATTTCCGGTGTGGGCTCGAGAAAAAATAATTGAAATTGTGGATTGACTGTATATCTATAGGCTAATGTTAATTACATCCCCAGCGTTTGATTTATCATAAATCATTAATATCGAAAAAAAAATATCAGCGGTGGAAATCCGTGGCTATCTTCACATCGGTAAATTTAGTGGATTTACGAAAATGTTGAATATTCGTAAAGTCAGTTCAAATCAATTAAAAAATACAACATAGCAATTTAAATACCATCATTATATTCTTACCAGAGTTTGAAATAGCTGGAGTGAATAACGGCTTATCTCCAGGAGAGTGGTACCTTCCTTCACGAACCAATTTTACGGTACCATCATCAAATAAGTCGAACTCTGCATATGACCCAGGGGGGAAAGGTTTGATGCTCACCTTCTCTCCTTTAAGATCATTCATTATTGGAACTAAACCTAGAAACAAAACAATAAATGGCAATAAACCACCATGTGAACTGGTGGTCGATGAGCTACCTTTGGCTTCTGAGCATACAGCCAAAACTCCATTGCCGGACTGTAATGTGAATAAGGGCCGCACTCCATAAGGATCCCTTGCCATAACAATTTTCTTGTTCTCGATGTCAATTATACAGAAGGCAAAAACACCATCTAGACGTTTCGCACAGCCTTCGAGTCCAAATTTCTTGTACAAATGCAAAATGCACTCGACGTCACACCTGGTTTCATAAGTAAAACCGAATTCTGCTTTAAGCTAAAAAGAAACAAGATGAATTTAACGAAAAACCTGTGATATCATATATGACAGCCACTTTTAATAATACTAGTAACTTAAATATTTATAGAAAATATTAAACATACGTTTAATTAGCTGCAGTTTATTAAAATATAAATAAAGTAGTAATAAATTACGTTGAGCTTCTGCAGCGAAGTCTTACTTAATATAGTAAGAACAACAAATATCAATTAAAACAACTACTCCCCGTGCTAATGCACCCCCGGGTATTGAATTACATGATTGATATTTGCTGTTACATTTCTGAAATCGCATTCAGCACAATGTAACATTTTGGGACTGATATTACCATTCGTCGTTCCGTCGAATTATTTGAAAAAGAACTTCCAGCAATCTGCAGACACGTGTTTCGGGGTTTCACCCCTCATCAGTGCAGCTATGCTGGGTTAAATGTATGAACCTTCATGCTCGAAGGCCCGAATGTGAATGATTTATTTGAAATAAAATTAAACCATCGCAGGTGTTCTATTTTCGATGACGCGACAAAAAGCGATATCAGTCCCAGTAAAAAGCCGCTCTTGCTTGTAATGAATAGAAAATATTAAACATACGTTTAATTAGCTGCAGTGTATTAAAGTATAAATAAAGTAGTAATGAATTACTTGAGCTTCTGCAGGGAAGTCTTACTTAATATAGTAAGAACTACAAATATTAATTAAAACAACTACTCCCCGTGCTAATGCACCCCCAGGTATTGAATTACAAGATTGATATTTGTTGTTACATGTCCGAGACTTCGCTGAAGAAGCTCAAGTAATTAATTACTACTTTATTTATATTTTAAATATTTATGTTATAATTAACATAAAGACGTATTCTAGAAATGATAACTTACTGATGCAGATTTTAAGGAAAGTTTTCAAAGCTTCCTTTATATTTAATGCCTTTGCAACCAGTCAAGGGTTTCTTTTTGATTTATGTAGGTACTTACCCTTTTGCAATTGTACAGTTCACCATTGCAGATTAAGAGATTCAAAGGGTACTGCCTGAGTTGCATGGGCTGCATCCCATAAGTGCAGTCCACAATGGTCAATCTGTGGAAGCCAATGCAGCAGTTCTGAAAAAAATATTATTATTAAATTATTAAACATTCATTATTGTTTCCCAATCACCGACAACTGCGGATTGGTTTTGACCTTATTTGGTGTCTTTAACACAGTATAATCGTTAGCGTAGAAAGGTTTACTACTGAGCACGTTGAGTTAAAATTAAATGAGCTTCTACAGAGGTTTCAGTGGTTTCAAGAAGATATAACAGCAATAAAGTTCGTGACCAATGCACTAAAAATTATTAATGAAATAATATTTGACAAGTACCGAGAAGATCGTCAGTAATTTTTCGTAAGCAAGGCTAGGAACAAATTTTAGACTAACTAGTAGAAAGTAGTCTACTCTTAAACATAAACGTTAAACGTTAAAATCCTTAAAACTTCGTATGAACGCATAAGCACTAATACGTTAGTTCTACTTTGCTTAAACACTAATCCTTAAACGTTAAACGTCGTATAAACCCAGCATAAGACTGCGAGAGCAAAGCCGGGAAGAAAATCATGTAAGCAATGTTTTAGTTTAGCAACATTGAACGATTTGTACAGTCAAACCTCAAACAAGAACAAAACTGAAATATTATTTATTCAAAATCGTATGTAATAAGCGAATTACTGTGATCATTTGAGGGATGTAATGTTGTTCATTGCCCACTAGTGAGAGAATAACTCGTACTCATCTAATAATTAGATCAAATTAGATCCTTCGTAAGATTTTTGAAATAATTCAAATTGACATCACTTACGTCAAAATTTCTTGTCAAAATTTTATAAACAATTTTCAATATTTAATGCAATTACGGACGATTTTGGATAAAATGTTATATTGTATTCATGTGGAATTATCCTTTAGTACCTTAAGAAATTAAACTTTTTTTAGAGGGACTAATTATGTACATTCCACACTAGTAGAATAAATAACTATTCCAAAGTGTGCTGGATTGCAGGCATTGGGTAAAAAAGAAATTTTGTTGAAATAAAACCCCTTCAGCGGATGGTGTAACCTAATTGATAAAAAAGGACATGACGTATAGATGGCAAAAGATAAAAAAAATGTGACTGCTCTTGGACGTGTCTCTTTGTAAATTGTACCTGTAATCGTTTGTCATATTCAATCCTCCAGGCATCAGGACCTCTGTTGGTAATCCGTTTGAATGTGCTGCCACAATGTTGGTCCAGATTGCACTTCAACCCAAAAATTGCCCAAATTCCACACATGATCTGTAAACAATAAATTTGCATTAAGCTTATATTAAATAGTGGGCGTGCACGTCACGGAAAACGTTTTTAAAGTACAGTCAAAACAATAACACCTATTGCTGTAGATCAGTGTTTGAGGCCAAACGCCCACTTTGTCAGGTCCGTTTCTCAATTCGCCCCCTTAAAATTTTAATAGCTCAAATTAAAGGTTAAAGTTTCTTGATTATGATGACTTGTTAAAATTTAGAGAATTTAGTATGGTTTACAAATATTCATGTCGAAATCTGAAATTTTTGATTTTATAGAATTGCTAAGTTATTGAAAGTGTTTTTAATGATTATGATGATTTTTTTGTTAAAATGTAAAGAATTTATTTTATTTTAAAAAGTATTATGAAATATAAATAATGGATTAACGAAAACTGTCAAAATACTCCAAGTTCAACGGCAATAAATTCGCGATTTCGATTTTTAAAAATAGCTGAGGTGTTAAAAGTATTTCTTGATAATGATAATATGCTAGAAGTATAAAAAAATATTTATGTCAAAGTAACGAAAATTGAGAAACTCTGAAATTTTTTAAGATCAATATCATCAAAATCGAGTTTTTTATTTTGAAAAATTTCTTAATTTCCGAACGCCTTACTTGATATTGCTGATTAAATTCCAAAGTGTAGCAAGTTTCGTGTGTTTTAAAGTCAACAAATCGCGCTTTTGATTTTCAAAAATTGCTTAACTTCCGAACGCCTTACTTGATTTTGATGATTTAAATTCCAAAATGTTGCGAATTTAGTGTGTTTAAAAAAATATATAATGAAATATACATGCCGTTCAAAGAAAGTTGCCAAAATTTGTTGTTTTCCGAGTTCAAAGTTAACAAAAGAGCGTTTTTGATTTAAAAAAATTGCTTAACTTCCGAACGCCTTACTTGATATTGACGTTTTAAATTCCAAAACGTAGCGAATTTAGTGTGTTTAAAAAAATATACATATCGTACAAAAAAAGTTGCCAAAATCTGTAGTCTTCCAAGTTCAAAGTCAACAAAATTGCGTTTTTGATTTGGAATAATTGCTTAACTTCCAGATGCCTTATTTGATTTTGCTGTTTCAAATTCCAAAACGTAGCGAATTTAGTGTGGTTTAAAGATATATAAAGACATATACATATCGTTCAAAGAAAGTTGCCAAAATCTGATGTTTTCTAAGTTCGAAGTCAACAAACCTTCATTATCAGTTTTTAAAAATTGCTAAGCTTTTAAACACATTTTTTGATTATGATATTTTATATGTTAAAAAGTAGAGAATTGAGTGTGTTTTAAATTGTATTAAGAATATCTAATATAAATATAATAATAATATCTAAGTTCAAAATCAACAAAATCAAGTTTTGATTTTGATAAATTGTTTCATTTACGAGCGCGTTATTTGGTTTTGATGGCTTGATTTTCAAAACGTAGAGAATTTTGTGTTTTTTTAAATATCATTTTTTTGATCTTAGCAAAATTTAATAATATTTGATTCTAATCTAATAATAATCTTGTCACATTATTCATTTTTTTTAGGTGATTTAAGCCATCTCTTATGACAGGTATTTAAAATACACTCTCCCCCGCAACATGACCATCGCCTCCCCAAATGCGGATCGTCAGAAAATTGCCCAATTAAAACATCGACCGCCCACCAGGGGGCAAATCTCCCACGTTGAGAAACACTGTTGTAGATAGACTAGAAACTTTTACATTTAGTATACATTTGTTTAATTGCCCTAAATTTACTTTTTCACACCAATATATCCCTCTGTTCGGTTCAAATGTTGGATATCAGGATAGGGACCACCCACCTGATTTTGTTCTACCTCAACTATAATCTTAAAATTGCGTTGAATTGATATTTTAAGAAAATTTATGGGATTAGATAGATTGATTGAGAAAAACATAAAGTGTTTTGTAGCCTAGGTAAAATGAATCGGCGGGCGGTGGGTGGGCCCTGCCCTACAATCTAACTAGTTGAACTAAGACAGCAAATTGTATTAATTATTTACTTGATTAAATAACTTGTGCATTTATTTAATTTTTTTATTTCCTCACACTTATATAACCCTCTGTTCGGTTTAACTGGTTTGATTGTAGGATTTTTCTACCTAAATTACAATCCTAAGTTTGTGTTGAATTGAATTCTTCTAATAATTTACGGGAAGAGATGACTTAATTGTAAAAAACATAAACAGTATTTTGTAGCCTAAGTAAAAAGAACAGTCGGGTGGTGGGTGGGATCCATCCTATAATCCAGACAGGTGGGTGGGCACCATCCTATAATTCAGAAATTTCAGAAAAGAAAAATCAAATGTTTATAAACATTTATAAAATAAAGGTTTACTTTTGTTTAACTTTTTAATTTTATTTTCCCATACCAATACAACCCTCTGCTTGGTATAACTGGTTGAAGTGTAGGGCCCACCCACCACCGTTTGATTTCATTCTACCTGAACTACAATCCTACGTTTATGCTGACTTCAATTTTTATTTCCTCCGTTACGATGTACGGGAAAGTATTGTGATCGTGAAAACAAGTATCCGTTTTGATGTCCCCAGAGGCGATTTCAACGATTGTCTGTGTGTCTGTGCGCGCTGTATCTCAAAAACTAATAGAAACTTTGACAATTCGAAGAACTGAAAAGCTTTTAATAAAATTTCGTTCACCGGAAGTGGGTGTTTACCTTAACTCTTTCGTCCCTGAATATAACGAATATGTTTTAAGTTATAATTTTTGCTGGGAGGACCCCGTCTTGATAGTGGCAAGGAACTATTTCTTTTGCCTTCTTCTATCAATTCTTCCGCAAGGTCACAATCCTAACTTACAAAACCTGTTGGTCCATTTATGTACCGTTGAAAATACCGTGTGGTACAAATTATATACCGCGTGATAACAAAGTACGAAATGTTTAGAAATATTGCAATATTTATAAATAAGTAAGTAAGTAAGTTTATTGGTACAAGTACAATAATTGTTAACACAAGTCAGATCATATATAAAATGGAAAATATAGATTGCACTAATATCAGCCAATTCAAAATTAAATAAAGTAAATGTAGACAAATATAAAAATATATGTATTAACAATACAAATATAAATTAGAACCGAACAGATAAAAATACTTAAAAATAAACATGCTAAAGATAATTAAATATGTTAAAACTGGTACGAATAAAAATAACAGTTAATCAGTAAAAACTAAAACAAATATAAGTTAATAAATTAAAATAGTTAAAAAATTAAAATAGATAAAAAATCAGTAAAAACCATTACATATGTAAGTTAATAAATTAAAATAGTTAAAAAATTAAAATAGATAAACACTAATGAGACATTAAAAAAACATATTAAAACAGATCAATATCTTGAAAATTACTTGATAAACACTCATTTATGCTATAAAATGCCTTGGTTATAAAATATTTTTTAATGGTGGAATTGAACTTCTTTAAAGACATAGTTTTAACACTATCGGGAAGAATATTAAATAATTTTGGACCATAATAGTTGATGGCATTTTGGGTCTTACATAGTCTAGGGCAACTTGGGTAGATATTTGAACCTTGTCTTGTATGGTGAACATGCATCTGTGCATGAGTTTGGTATCTACATAAGTTTCTTTTAACGAATAATAAACATTCCAAGGCAAACATACACGGGAATGTCAGGATATTTAGTGAGGTAAAGTTAGATTTACAATTTTCTCTGTAAGGCAAATTACAAATTGCTCTAACTGCTTTTCTTTGAAGCCCAAATACCTGAGCGCTACTAGATATTCAAAGACACCTTTATTATAATTGCACGTAATATTATACGTCTTATTGCACTTGATTGTTCTACTTACACGTGTTTACTAAATATCGTGTTAGATTTATATTATTAAAATCTTTGACTATATACTATTGGACTGCTAGCGCCGCTTCAAATGTGTCTCCAAGCAACGGTGGCGCGGCGGGAGCCTAAATGGTTGCGGTATGTTACCAAATTGGTAGTTATTTTGTGTCTATGACATATTACTCTATATGAGCTCGCATTGCATATTGTGATACCCTGCAATTTATTCACACCTTTGAATATATAAACATTTATATTATCAAATATTGAAACCATGTCAAAATATTGCTATGCAAAAGGCTGCAATACGTCCACGTATACTACCGTGGACAAAAAAAATGACACCCCTAATTTTATTAATGTAAATATGACTTTTCATTTGACAAACCGGCAAATGTCAATCTTGTCAGATATGTGTTAATCATATAGATATATGAACATAAATTGAATATGCCACACTTAAGTAACACACAGAAAGCACAAATTGCTATGCAGGTCAAATGTGGCAAATATAACAATGATGTAGCAGCTGAATTGAATGTAAGTAGACGTACAGTGCAAAAAATTTCAAAAATGTGGAGGAATGAAAGACGATTGGAGCAGATTAAAGGTTTGGGCCGCCAAAAAGTCTCAAATAATGAAGAAAATGATGCAGTTATAAACTATTTAATAGAAAATCTGTTTGAAAATGCTACAAATGCCGCATTCATAACAAATTTTCCTGGAAGTTCCCGAACATCTTGCAGACGTCTAAAGTTAAGTGCATTATCTTGTCATGCCGCAGCCAGAAAACCTCTGTTGACTCAAATTAATAAGGACAGCAGAATTAGTTTTGCACTGGAATATCTTCCGAGGCAAGAAGACTTTTGGAGTAAAGTGATATTTTCAGATAAAAAACGTTTCAATCATCCTATAATGGAAGAATGAAAGTATACCGGCCACGAAATGCACGATTCGAAGAATCCCATCTCCACAAACTTATTAAGCTAATTATTACTGTCACTGTCAAATATTAAGGTTACATAAGTCAAATTCACAACACTAAAAAACAAGAAATAATAGACACATGACAAATTAGGGGTGACATTTTTTTTGTCCACGGTAGTATATGCCAACGCGGTTATAATACTCGTCAGCTGATGTACACGTCAGTTGACTTTTGACTTATAACCTAAAATTCTGAATTAGATTTTCATCAAATCCGGAACTTCGCAAATTATGGGTTGATGCTTTGCTTGTAAAGAACAGGTAGGAAAGTGGACCCGTGTTGCCGAAATATGCTCGCATTTGCATTCTCCACATTGCTGATGAATACATCGAGAAATATATTTTTTGCTCTCCGGTTTTTAAATTACGCTCCGTTTTCGGCTCCGGGGCGGGACTTATATCGGGCTCCAGCTCGTGGACAACTGATCATATGGGAAATGGAGGGGGAATAGCAGTCCATTAGTATATAGTCAAAGATTAAAATAGTTCATCCTAACGCCATCTATTGCTTTGTTCATGGCAGCGCCATCTATTTTCACTTGTATTAAACATGTTGTATTAAAATAAACGAGTTAGTCTTGTATTGAACGTCACTGCGTGAGCATTATTTTCTAACAGGTTATGGGCCCAGACTTGAAAAATGGCAGCCGTTAATTATTTGTCGAGTGTACCGAAGCTGAAAGGAAGAGAGAATTACGCAGAATGGGTGTTTGCAATGGAAAATCTTTTAGTGTTAGACGGATTATCCAAGAGCATACTTGGAACTGAAGAAGACGCGGAGAAGGTTGGAAAAGCAAAGGCCAAGCTAGTTCTATCCATCGAGGCTTCGTTGTATGTGCACATTAAGGAGGCAAAGACTGCAAAAGACGTTTGGGATAAGTTGAAAAAACTATTTGATGACTCGGGTTTTACGCGGAAAATTGGATTATTGCGAGCTCTTATTTCTATAAGGCTAGAAAATTGTGGTTCCATAGAGTCGTACGTGAATCAAATGGTTGACCGTTGATTGAAGTATTGTATAGATCGCTCACCTTACGGGAAAATACGAGTCAGTAAAATGGGCCGAAACGTAGATGTCGCATGACTAGTACATGGGCTGAGATCGAGGTGTCTCATTTTCAGTCCAGTGTACTGCAGTTTTCTGTAGCATTGAATTAATTTATAGGTATCGATACACACACGAAGGCGCCGGACTAAGCTAGGGTCGCCTGCAAACATTCATTCCCGTTCGACGCGACGCGAACGAGGCGCGACCTTCACTCATAAAAACGTGTTTACAGAGTATAAAAACATCATAATGTACATTTTTTGTTTAGATTTCATTTCAAAAAGACATTTATTATTCACTATAATCCGAATTAGAATAAGTTTATGATACATTTTTGTTAAGATTCAATGATGAATTTTGATAAGAAAATTGACGAGCCATGTGCACATATCGTTATCATTGGCGTCGATAAGGGATGTTTTTATGGGTTTTGTCTCGCCAAACATGCTGCAGATGAGAGGCCAACATGGGCCGGGCCGTATTTTTCAAACTCCGGGCCGGTCTTTCCGATGGATAATTTAGACAGGTTCTTTTTATTAACAATGTAATTTAGGAATCATAAGCAGTACGTGGCAGAGCCCTGCAGAAGAGGGTTATTGAAAGTCCGGCTCGGCCCTGCCCGACGGTGAAAATTTAAAACCCGGCCCGATAAAAGAAAATGTGCTGCGAGCCCGGCCCGGCTCGGCCCGGAGCTGAATATTTAAAGCCCGGCCCGGGTTTTCTTAAATGGAAAAATCAATTATTTAACATTCATAATATCGCATTTGAAAATACAAATTGTATATAATATTGACAAGCATGAAAGTATGTATCTCTGAAAAATTTATTTGATGAGCTGGAGTGTAAATAATTAATGTTATGCAGATTTTAAGCAATGAAATAATTTACACTAAAGTCTTCACATCTTCGATAAAATATAATATCGATTTTTTTCATCATTTTTTCCATACTCTCGAAGTAATCCTCAACAACGTACCTTTGAGTTAATCCGCCATTTTTACAGCACCTTGTAAATTTTCCTTTTAAGTTTTGTAAAAATTTTAATAACCCCATTTGAATCGAACTGAGGTAATTTTTGAAGTTGTTTGTTTACCACTTGGTCAATTTAAATTTAAAACAATTGTTACCAATTCCAAAATTTCAAAAAATGCTATATCCTTTCCAAGTGCGTAAAATGTGAAAGTTTTCATGTTTACATTTTGATATATTCCTATTTAAACCGAAATTATGTTTTTTTCAATTTACGCATCATCAAGTTTGCCTACAAAATCCAAAATAATTACACCGGTTCAAGAATGTTTGAAAGTATATTTTCCATCTGAATTTTCTAAAATCCTTATAAATTCTATTTCTTGATTTTGATATAACCTATTTAAATATTTTTTAAAGTTTCTTGGTTGGCTAAACAAAATAAAAAAACAATTTCTGCCAATTTCAAATTTTCAAAAATTGTTGAAAGTATTTTCCAATATTGCACAGAAATTAAAAAAAAAACACATATTTTATAGTTTTTTATACAATCTGTTCAAACCTGCTGGTTTGCAAGAACTTATGAAAGATGGAAATGACAAATTTTACTTGAAATTCTAAGTCAGTTTGCTAAAAAAAAGAGATTTCGAAAAAAACTTATTTTGTATAATTCTTATTAATAAATTTGATGGAACTATTATCGTTTCATAATTATAAACCAAAAATGAAAAAAAAAACATTCAATATTTGTGTTGTGATCGCGAACGTATTGTGATCGTGATTTTTTTTTCAAAAAATTTTTTTACGGAAATATCCGTTTTGGGGTCCCTAGATGCCATTTCAACAATTTCTGGAAAAAAAAATTTGTGTCTGTGTGTGTGTGTGTGTGTCTGTATGTGTGTGTGTCTGTGCGCGCTGTATCTCAAAAACTAATAGAGCAATTGGTATGAAACTTTGAACATACGTCTTATTTGATAATCCGGCGAACTGAAAAGCTTTTGGTAAAATTTCGTACACCGGAAGCGGGTGTTTACCTTAACTGTTTTTTGTTTTTTGCCAATATTTTCTTAAATATGAAAAATATCACAAAAACATTTAAACAAATGAACGAAAGACAACGAAAAAATGGGCTTATTTTGTTTGAAATTTTTTTTCATAAAATCATTGTTATTCGAGAAAGAAATTTATTATTATTTTTTTATTTTTGGTTTATAATTATGAAACGATAATAGTTACAGCAAATTTATGTTGATAATAATTGTAAAGAATGCCAAAATGAACAACTTATACTGAATAAATTTTTGTCGAAATCTCTTTAGTTTTTGAGTAAACTGAGTTTTTAAATTTGAAGTATAATTTTTCCATGTTTTATAATTTTGACGTTTTAAACGTCAGTTTCATCCGAGTCTACAAAACGCTCGATGTACATTGAAAATATGATTTCAATTGAAAATAAACCAT